>JACEIK010007134.1:27149-52934 GCA_018107945.1 Datura stramonium
GCCTCAGCATGCTCATACTTATAGTTCAGACTCAAATTGTATATTCGTTTTAGACTTAGTATAAATTAGGAAACTAAATATAAAAATCTTTTTCACATTGCTGTCTCCATTTTTAGAGTTAAAGTTTATTAACACTTGATTAGATTGATACCGTAGTCCAGTCCCTGCGGGATCGATACTTGTCTTACTTGAGCCATTTTACTACTTGTTCGACCACGTGCACTTGCGTGTAGTCATCCAAACGGACGAACAAACACTCACAACAACAATATGCAATTAATATTCAACCCCCAACATACCCACATAATGAGGAATATTCCACAATGAAAAAGCACTAAAATAGGTAATGGAGAACATGAGTATTGAAAATATCAAATGCAACATGATTCACATTCTCAACAGTCAACAAGATTAAAGAAATGTAAGAGCTCATGAACACATATCAATTTGAGAATTTAGAAGAAGTGAAGAAATTAAAGCTTTGTGCTTGACCAACAATGGTGTTCCAAAGAGTGAAAGCTTATTTTTCTAAGAGAGAGTTTGAGTAAGTAGTAGTGAGAAGAAGAGAATGAGAATGGTGATTTTTATAGGTTGAAGAAAGGGAGTGGGATTGGATAGTGAAAAGATGGGTGTAAATGGTGGATTTAATGGAGGGAAATTGGGAAGGGGAAAGGGTTGTGGTTAAGTGAATAGGTGGAGAGAGAGAGAGAGTATTGAAAAGGTAAAAAGGGTGTTTTAATCGATTTTGATAATTTTTAAAGTGTTACGAGTCGGGTTAGTGAATGGGTCGATCAAGATTCAAAAATAAACTTACGTACCTCCACCCGCGCCATATCCACGACCATCGGTGAGTACCGGTGTTTCCATGGTTCCAATAGAGGTGATCGCTTGAAATCCCAGTTCACTATTTTCTGACTGCAATCAACCAACGTTTCGTGGATTGTCACCTGCGTTCTGCCAGTGATTGGCAGCTTACCCTTTTATTTTTAACTTTTCTCTAGGTATACTGGTTCACGCTCATGCCAGACCGGCGTTTCTCAGAATGCCTCCAGCGTTCTGCTGTTGAGACACCGACTTCCTCCCCTTTTATATCCGCTTCAGCTTCTCTTGTGCGACAGGGCAGTGACTTGCGCTTGAGCACTGGCATTTCGCCGGTCTAGCGCAGTGACTACTTTGTTTTCCTTCTCCTTCTTTCTCATCCAATCATCTTACAAAAAAAAATCTAAAAAACATCAAGGCAACAAAACATAAAAACACTTGGGTTGCCTCCCAAGAAGCGCTTTATGTAACGTTGCGGCACGACGGATACTTCCTCAACTATCAGTTTTCTAGAGGTTCATCCTCTGAATTAGACTCATCAACACAAGCTTCTCCCTTTGGTGCCTTATCATTCAAAACCTCTATCACCTTAAACTCATCCGGGGGCTCAATGGATTGAAAAACCTTAAAGGTGACTTCCTCACCTCCCACTTAAAATTTCATCTCACCAAGCTCTGCTTGTTGCAAGAAGTGGTCTCCCGAAGATGATAGGTACTTCAACATTAATTTCACAATTTAGCACGACGAAGTCAGATGGAAGGATGAACTTGTCAACTCAAAACCAAGATGTCCTCCAACACTCCGACCAGTTTCTTTATGGATCGATTTGCCATGAACAGCCTCATTAAGGCGTGTTTGGAATTCCCCAACTCCAACTTCTTGAAAATAATGAGAGGCATAAGATTTATTCTTGCTCCAAGAACACACACAACCTAATGGTGCAAGGAATAGTAAAGGCTCCCGGATCCTCTCTTTTGGGAGCGATATTGCTTGTCATCATGGAACTACAATGGTGTGTTACTTTCCCTACACCAGCATCAACGACCTGCTTTTTCTTTAATAATTCTTTCATAAATTTGGCATAACCCGGAATTTGGAGCAATATCAGAGGTATATTATTGGACTATTTACTAAACATCTCAACGAATTTTAAAAACTAATTATCCTCCTTGTTCTTTGCTAATCTCTAAGGATAAGGAGGCGGAATCCTAGGCTTTTGACCCATGTCAGGTAAAGCCTCTTTTCTCATTTCCTCTTCAACAACATCATTCACGGGAGTAACATCAACTTCTCCCTCGTCTGATCCTTCTTCATCATTCACAACCTTTGGTGCTTATGGCACCACTTCCATTACTTCACCAGCACTTGCTTTTGGGTCAACATCTTTGGGCTTCACACCCACATCTTCCAACACTTTGCCACATCTTGTTACAATCACCATACAATGGACATCTTTCAGCGAGTTGGGTACGGTGTCACTAGGAAGTGTCCCCTTCATCGGTGATTTATTTGTGAAGACAAATGATTCATTTGCGCTTCTAGGTGCTTAATCGATGCTGAGTGGGAGTTCACTATTTGGGCAGGGTTCGACACCTCCCCTTTCAATTCCTTGACTCCACTATCTGTGGATTCCATTCTCTTGAGTACTCTAGCCAACATCTCTTCAATCTTGGAGCTTCCCACATCGCTCACACCTGATTGCAATTGGGGATTTTCAACCTTTGGAGGGGGAACGTATGGGTTTGAGCTTCGGTGATAACATTCCCCATCTCGATTTTATTTACGATTACCCCATCTGTTATTTATATCAACCCAACCTTGGTTGTCGCGGTTTCTCCAACCTTGATTCTCTTTCTGTGGGTGCCAAGGGCCTTGATTGGCACCTTGGTACCTCAGTCGGGATACCCCCATTTGGTTTGCCATGAATTGGCACTCTTCTTTATACCTCGGCGGTGAAGCTTCATTCTCATATTGCATAGGACTTTGAGTCCCCACAAAATTAACATTCTTTGACCCAATTGCCAAAACATGCTTTGTTATCAACTTAAGCTGGGTCATCATTTTTGCTAGGGTCTCATCCCTTTCTTCATTTCTTCTCCCATCTCCGTAGTTAAAACACTTGGACTAACTCCTTTTGTTGGTACCTCAGTGTCTCTCATATGCCAAGCTCGATCTATTTTGGTCATTCTATCTAAAAGATCACTTGCTATACCATAAGGCTAGTCCATGAGAGATCCACCTGCCAAGTTATTATCCACATACTTATTAATGGAATTCAAGGGACGATAAAAGCATTAAAGGAGCTCTCCATCCGGAAGCCCGTGGTTTGGACATAGGGACACTTTCTTCTTGAACCTTAGTCATGCTTCATGTAAAGGTTTCCCTGGGATTTTCCTGAAGTTAGTATCATCTCTAGCTGCAACACCCTCGATGGATGGAAGAACCAATCCAAGAAAGCTTCAGTCAGCTCTTGCCATAAAGTGATACATCCCAGAGGAAGTTCCTCAAGCCAAATGGTTGCTTCCCTAGTCAAATAAAATGGGAAGAGCCTCAAACTGATCCACTCTTGACTTATGTTTGTGATGTTGAAAGGTTGGCATATCTCAAGGAAATTTTGAAGATATCGATTTGCATCTTCACTTGGAGGACCTCAAAAGAGTCTTCTTATTTGTAGCAGGTGTAACATTGTGCAGGTCACACAGAACACCGTATTCCGTACCGTGGGTGGTAGGTGAATGGCACCTGCTATGTCTGGCATCATAGGGTAATCATCCTCGTGGTCTATATCACCGTCCGCTGAACCTTCTTGCAAATGTTGGCTAATAGTTATCCTAAGAAACACCCAAAACAACTACAATTGTAAAAACACAACACAAGACGCTAAGGTAATTTAAATCAACAATCAACTAGGGGCTATCTAATCCCATTTCCCAGCAACGACGCCAAAATTGATGACATTTAAATCTACTCCTCATGAGGAGAAAATGTAAATGATCGTCACAATGTAATACCCAACTAAGAGTTGGGGTCAAATCCACAGGGAATAACAATTGAGTAATGCAAAAGTTGTCTATTGAATTAAACTAAAATTACATCCATGGATTTGAAAATAAAAACAAAATTTTGGGGGGAAAAGAGGGATCATAATTTGAATTTAAAATCAACTATCGAGAGAACAAGGCAACCAAATTGAATTAACAATTATGACCAAGGGCTAGGGATATGCTACTGATGGGGGTTTTATTGGATTAGGATTAACTAGAGAATCAAATAATAACTCATAAGCATAAATAACTATCGATAAAGTGACACCCGATGTTTTTCAAACAAATTGAGTGCTCTATTCCTTGAGTTTTCTCAAACCCCAAGGCCTCAAATATTTAATCCACTATATCTTAGGCAATATTTGAGCTATCTCTAGCCTCAAATCTCTAATGGGTACATGACAATGGGTTTTGGATATCTCGAGCCCAACCCCACATATTCAAGACCCAATTGCCTACCATTGCTTTCTCACCCATATTCAATTTATCTTTTTCAAGCAAAAATGGAATAACTAGATATAACCCACATTTGCAAGTATGGATAATTCAGTTATAACTTGGGAGACAACAGATTTATACAAAGTGAGTAATTACAAGATTAAAATAGCCATACCCAATCCAATCTACCCCCAATTATGCACACACCCCTAGAAAAATATTTAGCTACTTATAGATGAATAATATAAAAGCGTATTGATAAACAAATTCATAAAATTCATCATTAAGAGTATAGTAGAAAGGTCAAAAATTGTCTTCAATGGTTATTTATACCTTGAAGAAGAAGAAGAAAAGCTATTCAATATTTCTCTCTCTAACTCTAAAAATTTGGAATGGAATAATTGGTACTTTCTAGAGAATGTACAGAAATATGTAATAAAATGCTCCTCAAATTCTGTGCTGGATGATTTTTTCCTCCTAAAGGCAGCCTCACTTGTGAATCACCGGCGTTCCGCCGGTGCTTATCCGCGCAACACCACTGCATCGCAAGTGGGGGGCAATGAATCTGGGGTTTGGCCGACATTAGCACCAGAAGTTTTGTAGGTGCTGACCCGCGTTTCACTGGTGCACCTTTCACTCCTGTCTCGTATGCTCCTGCATTTTAGTCGGCGTTTTGCCGGTTTCATTTGGTAGCGCTCGGGTCCCATCAGGTAGAGCTCTTCTCCTCTTCATTAATTTCTTGCTTTTGTCCAATTTCTTTCCTTGTCTCCCTAAATCGAATTCCTGCACAAACTAAAGAGAAAGGGAATAAAATCCTCCAAAATTACTTGTAAACCAAGAAACAACTCATGTTTAAAAGCCTAATGAGTTGGTAAATTACCAACTCATCAGCTTGCTCATTTAGGGGTTCGCCTTACAGATTCTATAGATGCTGGTGTCATTGTTCAGAATGGGTTGGAATATTCGTTGGTGTCGAAATTCAAAACTAGGCAAAATGAGGATCCTATCCTAGTGAAGTTGAAGGAAGCAGTCCGAAATCAAAAAGTAGAGGTTTTCTCCCAGAGGGGAGATGGTGTACTCCAATATTACCGAATTGCCAACAGGTAAAGGTTGAGCATTAGAGATCAAGAGGTATGCCTTAGGACATTAGTATCCCTACTTGGAAGTGCGAATAGATCAATATGGACTTCATTAAAGGCTTGCCTCATACCCGTTGACAGTATGACTTTATATTGGTGATTGTGGACAGGTTGACCAAATCAGACCATTCTTTACCTGTCAAAACTACCAATTCAGTCGAGGATTATGCTAAGTTGTACATTCAGGAGTTAGTTCTGTTGCATGGATTTCCTTTGTCCATCATCTCAAATAGGGGAAATCAGTTCACCTCTCAGTTTTGTAGGTCGTTTTAGAGAGGCCTTAGTACTTAAGGGAAGCTTAACACAGCTTCTCACCTGCAGACAGATGGTCAGGCTGAGTGAAACCATTTAGACTCTTGAGGATATGTTGAAAGTGTGTATGATTGATTTCAAGGGTAATTGAGATGATCACTTGCCTCTCATTGAGTCTGCCTACAATAACAGTTATCACTCTAGCATTTAGATGGCTCCGTTTGAGGCTCCTTATGGGCGGAGGTGTAGGTCACCTGTTGGATGGTTTGAGGTAAGTGAGGCTACATTGATCGGACTAAATTCAGTTCATGAGACCATGGAGAAAGTTTTTTTTTATTAAAGAAAGGCTGAAAACAAATCAGAGTCGTTAGAAATCTTACACAGATGTGAGGAGGAGAGAGCTTAGGTTTGAGGTTGATAATTGGGTATTACTGAAGGTGTCTCCCACGAAGTGAATGATGAGGTTCGAAAAGAAAGGGAAGCTTAGTCCCTGATATGTTGGTCCTCATAAGATTCTAAGGCGAGTTGACAAGGTGTCATATGAGTTGGAGCTACCAACAAGGTTAGATTTGGTGCATCTAGTTTTCCATGTATCTCTATTGAAGAAGTGTATTGGTGACCTTGCCTTAGTTGTTCCGATGGAGAGCATCCGTGTAAAGTATAGCCTTACTTATGAAGAGGTTCCGGTTGAGATCCTTGATCTTCAGGTTCGTAAGTTAAGAAACAAGGGAGTAGCTTCAGTGAAGGTTTGTGGAGGAATCAACTTATTGAGGGAGCTATGAGGGAAGCCGAAGCAGATATAATTGCTAGATATCCGCACCTTTTCCCTTCCGGCTCAGTTCCAGCATGAGGTGCTAGTTTCCTTCTTAGTACTCTATTCAGTTTAATGTCAAGTTCATGTCTCTATGTTTCTTTCATGTCATATCATACATGTATATTTCACAAATTTAGTTCAGTCATGTATATAAGTCCGGAGTTAGTCCAGAGTCGGCTTTTTTGCTATAGTTGTTTAGTTTTTGGATTGCAGTTCCTTCCCCGGTCTTTCAATATGCTTAGTCTATATTCGAGGATGAATGTTTCCAAGGGGGCGATAATGTAACCCCCTAAAAGTCCCTAAGATCAGACTCGAAAATAAGAAAAGTTTGCACCAGGTCACAGAATGAGTCATTGAGTGACTCATTATGTGACCTGACGGGTCGTTAAATGACTTGTTGTTTGTGCATAAGTTGGTAACATGTTGGATTTTCAGGAGACATAATGAGTTGAGGGATGAGTCATGGTGCCACTTCATGATTCGTGAAGAGAGTCATTGTCTTGGAAGGGTGGAAAGATGGAAAACTCTCGAAAGTCACGAAGAGTGGGATGACGAGTCGTCGTTTGACCCGTTAAGTGCACAGTGGTGAAAAGAGAGTTGAATTCCAATGTACTTCACGGATGAAGGGAACGAGTCATCAAGTCCCTGACAATTCATTAAGTGACTCGTAGAGTGAGGAGAATCAGAGAATGGGGAAGAAGTGGTCAGTGGCAATAGGTCAGGGGATGACTCGTCAGGTCCCCCAACGAATCGTCCAGTCCCTCATTGGGACTGGCAGGGTTATTTTTTTAGTCGAATCATTAAGGGTGTTTTCGTTATTAATAACCTCCTAATTCTTAAACTATGTCATTTTAAGCTTCCTAAAGAGTTTTTTAAGAGGGTTTAACATAGCCTAAGTCATTATGCTCCCATTCATGCTTTGAATTCAAATCCTCTTCCAATATCAAGTTAGGGCTCCTCATCAATTTCTTCCCCAATCTTCTTAGGTGTTCAAGGCAAGCTTAAGAATTGAGTTACCCAGGTATGTAGGGGCATGAATGAGGGATTTTTCCATCCTCATGCTCAATTTCTCCCCTAATTCATGAATTCAAGTCCTCAATCAAGTGTATTGAAATTCTAGGGTTTTAACCCAATTCTATGTAAATATCCATGCTATGTCTATGAATCCAATTTCCTTAAATTCTATCAATGATTTAAGACTAATGGGCAGATGTTACACTCAAATTGATTATTAATTCATGTTTTCATGTTTCATGAAAATTATGCCCAACTTTGCATGATTTATGAAATCAAGCTTATGAGTCTATGATTTCAAGTATGATGAAGTGAATTATGTTTTATGATTCTAATGCCTGATTTCCATAAGAACTCTTCATGAATTCATGTCTTTTAGAGTATTATAATTTTCTCAAGTATGCATGGCTTTTATGAATAATCAAGTTTATGATCATGGCCGACTCACGGGCCTATTTTATGGCTAGTTCACGTATCTCAAGCATGTTATAAATCTCATGATTTCAACTAGCCTATGTAATTCAAGTATGTTTCATGATTATGATATGAGCACTATATATATTTTGGGAGTAGTATTTAACACCGAGTAGGCCGGGGTTCCAGCACACTCAGGTCTCACAAGTACATGCCAATGTAGCCATGATGGGGTCCTCCACGAGAGTGTCTCCCATGCCCGTATGGGCCACCCATGAGTTATATCACACCTTTTTCATGGTTCTACCTTTGGCAAGGTATGAATACCCTCCTGACTAAGTATTTACAGGTTGGGCTCCATGTATGCTCATGTGGGGTATGTTAGTTATAAGAATCTCCTACTATTCCTTATGTTTTTAGTTATTCATGTTCATGACTTATGATATTATGTATTTTATAATATACTTGACCCATTGATCAATTTATTAATTTCCACTTACGATTTCAAGCATGAAAAGTTATATGATTTCTAATTCTAAACCTTGGATCAGTATGTTCAGATTGTGATGAATAGCTTATGCTTATGAATACTTCGGATTTATGGTTTAAAGCATGTTGTCCTTACTCTCCCGATTCATTTGATTTATATGCATGATTTTATACTATCTCCTTACTAGCATGTTTTACTTACCTTAAATACTCAGTATACTTCAAGTACTGACCACATACTCTGTCACGCCCCACCTTGGGAGGCATGACAGGCACCTAGTGCCACACTGTGTCTGAACTAGTCTAACTGGACTAGTGCACATTGAAACCCAATTCAAGAAACCAACAAGCTATATCTCGACTGTAAATACAGCCCCTGGCCGACAAGACCATTTGTAAAAGAAGATAGCTAACCAGAGCAACACAATAACAGGGATCCTATGCGGGTCGACAAGACCGCCATGCTGTCTAGTTATAACTGAAATGTAAATCAGGCGCTAAACTATGCTATGGATGACAAGGCCTCTATATAACAGATAAACAAGGCTCCACACAGCCATAACAGGAAATAAAGCATGCATGGGCCCCACACGGCCAACAGCAAACTAACCACAAGGAATATGCAATAGTCTGCAAGCCTCTGGGAATGATATAATGGTCGAGAAAAGGCCCTACCTACCCAAAACTGTACATCAAAAGTAAGCCTTGTATAACTTTCAACTCTGGAGGGAAAGAGCTGAATAAGCTGCTGACCTCAGCTGAAGGCCAGGAAAATCCCGAACCGCGTCTATTTGCACCTGCAGACAAGTAATGTAGCGCCCGGGTGGGCGCCGGTACAATATGTACCAAATATGTAAGGCAGAAAGATAATAACTGACTGAAAGCTGGGAAATCTGTAATAATTTAAAAGGGAGAGTAAGGATTTAACCTGCAACACCTGTACCATCTGAATTATCTAAACGACAAGTCTATATATGCAAACAAGAACCTAACCGAGCCCCCATAAGCCTGGAAGGTACAAACAACACAGAAAAACCTACCTGGGCCCCCATAAGCCCCGACAAGTACAAACAAGATCCCCTCCACTTACCTGACCACTAAGGAATCTTACATAAACTGTAACTCGGGTGGCCCTCGTGGCCTCAATCTGATGGAACTCATCATGGCCCTCATGGCCTCAGTGTATGAAACTCAGTACGACCCTTAAAACCTCAGTAAATGGAACTCAATACGGCCCTTATAGCCTCAGTAAATGGAACTCAATACGGCCCTTACAGCCTCAGAGAATGGATCTCAATACAGCCCTTATAGCCTCAGAAAATGGAACTCAGTATGATCCTTATGGCCTCAGAAAATGGAACTCAATACGGCCCTTATAGCCTTAGTAAATGGAACTCCATACGGCCCTTAAGCCTCAGTAAATGGAACTCAATAGGCCCTTACAACCTCAGGAAATGGAATAACAGCTAAGCACTCAACTTTGGGGGAAGATCATTCTAGCTAGACTAACTCGGACAAGAATTATTATTTCATCGCTATAGGCTCAATTCAGTTGAGAACAGCTGACCCCAAAAGGTTTACTTAGAAGTACTGTAGACATATGAGTCGTATTAACTTTACGACAAACATAACTTGCTGAATGGATAGCCTTACATACCTTAAGTGCTGACTTCTTGTTTGACCGGCGAGTTTCAACCTGAATTCAACAACCCTTCACAATTGTAATCGTATTACTGGGAGAACGAGACTAGTTTTAGAACTCAATTCAAAGAAAAAAATAACTTTTCATAATAATATCAACTACACCTTAACTTGATGAAATATGGCCGAAAACATATAATTTCCCGAGAGTTCAGAAGGGAGAAATGGTTACTCGAAGCTGTGATCGTATAGAAATCAATTTGAAGTAATTTTGACGACTTCTACTCGGCAGAGTTCCGATTCGCCGGGCGTTTTTCGTGAAACTAACTTCATAGTAATGCTCCCTACGGCCTTAAACTTTTACACCCGAAGTTAAATTGAATTAGGGCGGCATTTCATAATGTAAACGGATGATTTTTGGTTGAATTTCTCATTTCTCCTCTTCACTGGTTGTGTTACTTACGGAAAATGAAGTAAAATAACACAAGGGGCTTATATATACTTGTTTGGGCAGTGGCAGGGGGGGCTCCCCACGCAATCCATCGCGCCAACTTTGCCCCGCGTCGCGCCTCTCAACGCGCCAAGGGAGCTAGCGCGCCGCACTGCCCAAGGCGCCAGTGTATCGGCGCGTCATGCTGGCCTTTGCGATTTGGCTTTGCTCGACCCCACTTCCGAGGCTTCCTTACATATGTCGTACTCTCTTTATGTACCTCAAATCCATATGTACGCTTACTATCACTAACTTTTATGGGGTGTAGCATCCTCCCCCCCTTAGGAACATTCGTCCTTGAATGTCTACTTAATTTACAGGAGTTTAACTCTTTTAGGACCATTATTCTGGAAAAATTTTGGTAGAGTCTCCCCTGTATACAGACTATCCAAAAATCCTATAATGCAGAAAAGTCCAGTACAAATATCTCATATGACATCACAACAGCCTTTCCATCACCGAAATTGTAATCAACCGAACAATATATGTAATGTAAAGAATAAATCAATAATTAAATCAACATTTTTACCTTAGCTGCATAATTTAGACTTAAGCCTGGAACAAATGAGGCTATCTAGATTTCATGTCGTCCTCTACTTCCCAAGTCATTTCTTCTCTATGCTTGTTTCTCCACAGTACTTTTACAGAGGCAACATCCTTGGTCCTCAACCTGCGAACTTGCTGATCTATTATGGCTATAGGCTAGTTCCTCAGTGACCTGGACGCCCTCAGCTGGCACAACACAGGACGAATCCCATATACACTTTCACAGCATCAATACATGAAAGACCGGGTGAACAAATTCCAACTCTGAAGGCAAATCTAACTCGTATGCCACCTGGCCTATTCTTCGGAGGACTCGATAAGACTCGATAAACCTTGGGATAAGCTTTCCCTTCCTGCCAAACCTCATTATGCCCTTCATGGGCGACACTTTCAGAAACATCTAGTCATCTACATTGAATTCCAGGTTTCTACGCCGCACATCGGCATAAGATTTCTGATGACTCTAAGCTATCAACAGATGTTATTTGATAAGCTTTACTTTATCCTATGATTGGTGGATCATATATTGTCAAATTAACTCTGATTCCCACCTCGAACCAACCAACTGAGGACCTACACTTCTGCCCATATAAAGCCTCGTACGGTGCCATCTGAATTACTGAATGATAACTATTATTATAAGCAAACTCAATAAGGGGTAAATGTTCATCCCAGCTGCCCTCAAAGTCTAGCACGCATGCCCGTAGAATATCCTCGAGTGTCTGAATCGTACGTTCTGCCTGTCCGTCTGTTTGAGGATGGAATGTCGTGCTCAAATTCACTTTTGTTCCCAAACCTTTCTGAAATGACTGCCAGAATCTAGCTGTAAATTATTCTCATCTATCAAAAATAATAAATACTAGGACACCATGTAATATGACTACCTCTCTAATGTATAACTCGACGTAGTCCTCAGTTGAAAAAGTGGTCCTGACTGGCAGAAAATGAGCCGATTTTGTTAATTTGTCAACAATCACCCAAATGGAATCAAATTTATGCCTGGTACGAGTTAGTCCTTTCATGAAGTCCATATTAATTGACTCCCACTTCCACCTAGGTATAGCTATCTCTTGAGTTAGGTCGTCGGGTTTCTGATGTTCCGCTTTTACCTGTTGACAATTAGGACACTGCGCTACAAATTCAGCGATACTCTTCTTCATTCCAGGACACCAATATATCTCTTTTATGTCATGGTACATCTTCGTTGAACTTGGGTGAAGGGAATAGAGAGAATAATGTACTTCTGCCATAATCTGTTGGCAGAGTCCTGCTACATCTGGGATGCGAGGCGACCTCTATACCTCAAGACTCCATTCCTGGCTACTTCAAAAACTGATATTTCACCCTGTTGAACTCTATCTTTGAGATTTTCTAATAGGAATTTTCATATTGCCATTCCTTTACCTCTACTACTAGGGACGACACTACTGTATTCTGAATTATGGCTTCATTATCCCTGTATCAACTATTCGAACTGCTAAACTAGCTAGCCGGTGCAATTCTTGAGCCATTTCCCTCTGTTTCGGCCTCAGTTATGCCAAACTTCCCATAGATCGACGGCTAAGAGCATCTGCCACAATATTAGCTTCCCTTGGGTGATATAAGATGTTCACATCATAATCTTTCAACAATTCCAACTAACGGCGTTGTCACAAATTTAGCTCTTTTTGTGTGAAAATGTACTGAAGACTTTTATGATATAGTAAAAATATCCACATGCACCCCATATAAGTAATGCCTTCATATCTTTAAGGCGTGAACCACTGCAGCCAACTCCAGGTCGTGGGTGGGATAGTTCTTTTCATGTTTTCCCAACTGCCTCGAAGCATAAGCAATTACCTTACCATGCTGCATCATAACACTTCCTAACCCAACGCCTGAAGGGTCACAATACACCGCATAACCCTCTAAACCTTCTGGTAAAGCTAACACTGGTGCTAATGTTAATCTGTTCTTCAATTCCTGGAAACTCTACTCATAGGCTTCAGTCCACTGAAACTTGGCTTCTTTCTGAGTCAATTTAGTCAACGGTGCCGACAGAGTAGAAAATCCTTCCATGAACCTTTTATAATATCCGGCTAACCCAAGGAAACTGCGAACCTCTATTGGGGCCGTGGGTCTAGGCCATGTTTTCGCTGCCTCAATTTTCTGCGAATCGACCTGAATACCAGCCTCTGATACAATATGGACCAAAAAAGCTACAGAATTCAACCAGAATTACCATTTAGAAAACTTTGCGTACAACTGGCGGTCTCTGAGGATCTGGAATACTGTTCGAAAATGACCTTCATGCTCTGCTTCTGAGCGGGAGTAGACTAAAATATCATCAATGAACACTATTACAAATAGGTCCAAATATGGCCTGAAGATGCTATTCATTAGGTCCACGAACACCGCTGGCGCATTAGTTAATCCGAAGGACATAACAAGAAACTCAAAGTGATCATACTTGGTCCTAAAAGCTGTCTTCAGGATATCTTTCTCCCGAACTCAAACCTGGTGGTACCCAGATCTCAAATCAATTTTAGAAAAGTATTTCGACCCTTGCAGCCGAACAAACAAATCATCTATTCTCAGAAGAGGATATTTATTCTTAACAGTAACTTTATTCAATTGCCGGTAATCTATGCACATGCGTAGGGAACCATCTTTCTTTCTTACAAACAAAACTAGCGCACCCCACGATGACATACTGGTTCTAATGAAACCTTTGTTTAACAGGTCTTTCTGCTGCTCTTTCAATTCTCTAAGCTCTATACGTGCCATTCTATATGGGGGAATAGATATCGAATGAGTATCTGGTAGCAAATCTATAGAGAAGTCTATTTCCCGCTCTGGGGGAATACCGGGAAGTTCATTTGGAAACATATCCGGGAACTCATTGACAACTGGGATATACTGGAGAGTCAGGGATTCTTCTTGCATATCCCGGACCCTGATAATATGGTAAATACAACCCTTTGATATTAACTTTTTCGCTCGAAGATAGGATATAAACTTACCTTTTGGCATAGCTGAATTACCTCTCCACTCTCATACTACGTCTCCCGAAAAATGAAATCGGACGATTTTGGTCCAACATTCTACAGTAACATAACATGGTGCTAGCCAGTCCATACCCATAATCACATCGAAATCAATCATTTCTAGTCCTACTAGATCTACTGAGGTCTGACGACCGACAACCTAGTACAACCCTGGTAAATTCTTCTGGAAATAATAGAGTCACCAATAGGACTAGATACTGAAATGGGTTGCTGAAGAAATTCTGGTACTATATCAAACTTTCGGGCTACTAACGGAGTAACATACGACAAAGTGGAGTCTAGATCTATCAAAGCATAAACTGAGTGAGAACAGACATCTAAAATACCTGTCACAACATCAGGCGACGACTCTGAATCCTATCGCCCTGGTAATGCATATGTACGATCCTGACTGATGCCTGAACCAGATGCCCCCGATCTGCCTTGGTCTCTGCCGGCTGGAGCTGAGGGCCTACGCCCTTTAGAAGGTGTTGGGGCATACGAACTTGCTGAAGATCTACTCTGCTGGTCCTGACCGCCCTGGCGTCTAGTAGGGTAGTCTCTCATCATATGTCCCTCCTGCCTGCAGGTAAAACAGGTGGTGGAACCATATCTGCACTTCCCCAGATGCCGGCTATAACAAGTACCGCATTGGGGTATCGCTAACTCTGTTTGATCTGGCCCCCTCTGCTACTGCGAGCCTGACATTCGCGAACTTTTGCCGGGGCCTGACTGCCTCCGAAGATCTAATCTACTATCCTGCTACTACTAAAATGGAGGCCTAGGTGGTCTACCTGAAAAACGAGGCTTGGGCCCGCCCTGAAAATTTGTCTGAAATTCTGTGGGTCTAGCCCTCCGACGCTGCTCCTGACCTGAACTTTCCATAGCACTGACATTGTCTGAGCTCCTCTATATTCTGAGCAAAGGCCTGGATCCGGGAAATGTCCATATCCTCCCGCAGTGTGGCTGTAATGCAAGATTTATATATTCTGGTGCGAGCCCCATGATAAATCAGTGTACCCTGGCTGGCATGGTATCAAAAATCGAGGGTGCATACCCACTGGCTAGGGAGTCAAATCTCAATGCATACTCCCTGACACTTATCCTGCCTTTCTCAAGATGCTAAAAATGCTCTACTCTGGCCTGCCGGACCTCTCAGAACAAATAATGATCTATAAAAGCCTCCGAAAAGACAGGCCATGTAGGTGAAGGTGCATCTCTGCCTCGGGATCTCTCCCAACTCTAGTACCACAAAATCGCTACGTCTCGTAATCTGAATAGTGCTAGCTCAACTGATTCTGTGGACGAGGCATGCATGATCCGGAATATTTTCTGCAGCTGGTCTATAAAGTTCTGAGGGTCCTCTCTGCGATCTGTCCCTATAAACTGCAGGGAACTCAAGGCCAGGAACTCATGAACTCTCGAACTACCGGGCCGCTCAGCGGGCTCAACGGCAGCTGGTACCACCAGCTGAGGCCGATGCTGGGGAGCCATCATCTTTACCAACATATAAAATGCACCCCTGAGCTCCTGATCTGATGGCATATGAATAGTTGTGGGTGGTACTAGTATATCTGTCGTCCTAGCGGGCTCTGAATGTGGGAGTGAATGCTGGGGAGATCGAGGTGGTGTCCCCTTGTCGCCCTCAAGTCGGGTTGGCTCTGCCTAGGGCCCCCTACTGGTGCCCTCTCCTACTACCACATCCAGCTCTCGACCAGTCTCGGTCTACTGTATATCCGACCTTTCTCTGTAAATAAATAGGATAACAAAAGCTCAAGAAGTCACCCTATACAGTACAGCTCCATAGCACGACTGGGGAGAAAAAGGGTAACCACTCTATTATGCCTTGCAGCCTCCTGCCTGTGGAATGTGGTGCACAACACACCTATGGACAAGACTCTACTTGGCACGACTTGCAGACTCCCTGGGATACGACCTGCTCTGATACCAAATTTGTCACGCCCTACCTTGGGAGGTATGATCGGCACCTAGTTCCATACTAGGTCTGAACTAGTCTAACTGGACTGGTGCACTACTGGTGCACATTGACATCCAATCAAGGAAACCAACGAGCTATATTTCGACTGTAAATATAGCCCCTAGCCAACAAGGCCACCTGTAAAAGAAGACAGCTAACCAGAGAAACACAATAACTGGGATCCTATGCGGGCCGACAAGACCGCCATGTTGTCTAGTTATAACTAAAACATAAATCAGGCGCTAAACTATGCTATGGCTGACAAGGCCTCTATCTAACAGCTAAAAAAGGCCCCACACGACCATAACAGGAAATAAAGCATGCATGGGCCCCACACGGCCAACAACAAACTAACCACAGGGAATATGCAACAGTCTGCAAGCCTCTAAGAATGATATAATGCCGGGACAGGGCCCTACCTACCCAAAACTGTACATCAAAAGTAAGCCTTGTCTAACTTTCAACTCTGGAGGGAAGGAGCTGAATAAACTGCTGACCTCAGCTGAAGGCTAGGAACATCCCGAACTGTGTCTATCTGCGCCTGCAGGCAAGTAATGCAGCGCCCGGGTGGGCGTCAATACAATATGTAAGGCAGAAAGATAATAACTGATTGAAAGCTGGGAAATCTATAATAATTTAAAAAGGAGAGTAAGGATTTAAATTGCAACATCTGTACCGTCAGAATCATCTAAACGACAAGTCTATATATGCAAACAAGAACCTAACTGGGTCCCCATAAGCCTGAAAGGTACAAACAACACAGGAAAACTTGACCACTAAGGACTCTTGCATAAACTGTAACTCGAGGTGGCCCTCATGGCCTCAATATGATCAAACTCATCATTGCCCTCACGGCCTCAGTAAATGAAACTCAGTACGGCCCTTACAGCCTCAATAAATGAAACTCAATACGGCCCTTACAACCGCATTAAATGGAACTCAATACGGCCCTTAAAGCCTTAGAAAATGGAACTCACTATTGCCCTTACACCTCAGAAAATGGAACTCAATACGGCCCTTACAGCCTTAGAAAATGGAACTCAATATGGCCCTTACAACCTTAGTAAATGGAACTCCATACGTCCCTTACAGCCTTAGTAAATGGAACTCAATATGGTACAGCCTCAGGAAATTGAATAACAGCTAACCACTCAACTTTGGGGGAAGATCATTCTAGCTAGACTAACTCGGACAAGAATTATTATTTCATTGTTATAGGCTCAATTTAGTTTAGAACAGCTGACCCGATAGGTTTACTCAAAAGTACTTTAGACATATGAGTCATATTAACTTTATGACGAACATAACTTGCCGAAAGGATAGCCTTACATACCTTAAGTGCTGACTTCCTGTTTAACCGGTGAGTTTCAACCTGAATTCAACAGCCCTTCACAACTGTAATCTTATTATGGGAGAACGAGACTATTTTTTGTACTCAATTCAAAGAAAATGATAACTTTTCATAATAATATCAACTACACCTTAACATGACGAAATACGGCCGAAAACATATAATTTCCCGAGAGTTCAGAAGGGAGAAATGCTTACTTGAAGCCTATGATCGTATACAAATCAGTTTGAAGTAATTCTGACAACTTCTACTCGGCGGAGTTCCGATTCACCGTACATTTTTCGTGAAACTAACTCCGTAGTAATGCTCCCTATGGCCTTAAACTTCGACACCCAAAGTTAATTTTAATGAGCGGCATTTCGTACCGTAAACAAATGATTTTTGGTTGAATTTCTCATTTCTCCTCTTCACTGGCCGTGTTACTTATGGAAAATGAAGTAAAATAACACAAAGGGCCTATATATACTTGTTTGGGCGGTGGCAAGGGGGGCGCCCTGCGCCGCCCATCGCGCCAACCTTTTCCCGTGCCTCGCCTTTCAACACGCCAATGGGGCTGGTGCGCCGCGCTAACTAAGGCGCCAATGTGCCGGCACGTCGCGCTGGACCTTGCGGCCTGGCCTCGCTCGACCCGACTTCCGAGGCTTCCCTATACGCGTCTTAATCTTTTTATCTACCTCAAATCCATACGTATTCTTACTAATCACCAACTTTTATGGGGTGTAACATACTCTATGCTATATTGTCTCATTATATAGATTCGGGTGATCCTCCTAGTCTCATCGCTAACTAGCACACGCTCAGTTCAGCTCCATCCCGCTTGGGTAAGTCCTCATCTCTTGAAGACATCTGTCAGTTATGTTTTATTTAGTTTCAGACTTGGAGTTAGCTGGGGCTGGCCCCAGCATCTCATCAAATAATAGAGGCTATTCTGACATTGACTTAGCATGTTAAGCTTTGTGACTCAGCGTTATGATATTATTGCATTCATATTTACGCTTTATGATACTTAGACTTCCGTTCATCCATGCTCATGTTAATTCCCATTTGATTATGCTTTTAAGTCATGATATGAATGTACCATCGGTTATCTTGGAGTCATTCACGGTACTAGATCCCGTGTCTCGATCCAGGGTCTCAGCTCAAATCATGACAAACTCGATATCAGAGCAAGGGTTTAGGGGTGTCCTAGGGTGTCTGAAAACCGTATTAAGTAGAGTCTTTTCCATGGGTGTGAAGCATGCCATACTAAAATCTATAGACTGGAAAACTGAAGGAGCGACTAATTCCAAACTAAGATACATGACTAACTAAATTCATGAAACATACATGTGTGCTATGACATGAAAGGAAATGAGAGACATGAACTTGACATAAAGCTGAATAGAAACTAAGAAAACTAGTACCTCCTGCTAGAACTAAGCCGGAAGGAAAAATATGTAGGTATCTGGCCTATCATATCTGCTTCGGCTTACCACGTAAGTTCCTTAACAAGCTGATTTTTCCACAAAACATTCACAGAAGTTGCTTCCTTATTTCTCAACTTTTGAACATGATGATCAATGATCTCAATTTGAACCTCCTCACAAGTAAGTCTATCCTTCACCCCAATGCTCTCTATCGAAACAACAAAGGTTGGGTTGCCAACGCACTTCTTCAACAGAGATACATGGAAAACTAGATGCACTGAAGCTAACTCTACTGGTAGCTCCAACTCATATGCGACCTTAGCAACTCACCTCATAATGCTATAAGGAACAATATATTAGAGGCTAAGCTTTCCTTTATTACCGAACCTCATGACTCCCTTCATGGGAGACACCTTAGAAACACCTAATCATCAACTTCAAACTCAAGTTCTCCCCTCCTAACATTCACATAGGATTTCTGACGCCTCTGAACTATTTTTAGCCTTTCTCTAATGTGTTGAATTTTCTCCATCGATTCATGAACTGAATATGGCCCTATCACCATAGCCTCACCTATCTTAAACCATCTAATAGGTGACCTACATCTCTGCCTGTAAAGAGCCTCAAATGGAACCATCTGAATGGTTGAGTGATAATTGTTATTGTAGGTAAACTCGATGAGATGCAAGTGATCATCCCAACTACCCTTTAAATCTATCACACACCATCTCAACATCTCCTCAAGATTCTGAATAGTTTGCTCGGCCTAACCACCTATCTGCCGGTGAAACACTATGCTATGCTTCACCTGAGTACCAAGGCCCCCCTAAAATGACCTCCAAAACTGAGAGGTGAAATGAGTACCCCTATCTGAGATGATGGAAAAAGGAACTCCATGCAACTGAATCAACTCCCCAATGTAGAGTCCAGCGTAATCCTTGGCTGAATTGATAGTTTTGACCAATAGAAAATGCGATGATTTGGTGAACCTGTCTACAATCACCCATATGGAGTCATACTGTCAGCTTATATGAGACAACCCTGTAATGAAGTTCATATTGATCCCTTCCTACTTCCAAGTGGGAATGCTGATGTCATGAAGCATGCCTCTAGGTCTCTGATGCTCAGCCTTCACTTATTGGCAATTCAGGCACTTAGCCACAAACTCCGCTATGTCCTTCTTCATGCCATTCCACCAATACACTTTCGATAGATCACGGTACATCTTGGTGGCACCTGGATGGATAGAGTACCGAGAGCCATGATCCTCATTCAACATCCGCTCCCTCAAGTCATCTACAGCTGAAACACACAATCGACCCTAATATCTGAGTACACCATCTCCCCCTTGGGAGAAAACCTCCAATTTCTGGTTCTGAACTGCTTCCTTCAGCTTCACTAGGATAGGATCCTCTTGTGGATCGTGAACATGTCCACATGCACCTCATATAAATAGTGCCTCCAAATCTTCAAATCAAACACCATAGCTGCCAACTCTACATCATGCGTCAGGAAATTCTTCTCATGAGTCTTAAGCTATCTAGAGGCATATGCAATGACATTACCATGATGCATCAACACACATCCCTTGGATATCATCTTCCTGGCCTTGAGATAGGAAACAAAGAAACCATAGGCACAACTGAATTTCCTTTCCACTCTAGGACTTGTTTACCTAAAAATCGAAACTCTACCGTACAGGTTCTACAATTGACTGAGGCATATTAAGCATGTAACCAATACATACCGAATATAACATCGAAGTCGTAATATCTAACTCCACTAAGTCGGCTGAGGTGACTTTCTGAAGAATCATGATTGGGCAATTTCTGTATACCTGCTGAGCTATAACTGACTAAATGAAGGGAGTAGACTGAGAAAGGTTCTGACAAGATTTTGGGACTGACTCCAAAACTAATAGCAACATAAGGAGTCACAAAAGATAAAGTAGCTCTTAGGTATAACAAGATGGAATACTCGTAACAAACTAGTAACCACATCAGGTGATACCTGCTGCTCCTATCGAGAAGAAAGTGGGTAGCACATATTTTTGCACTGACTGCCACCCGCACTAAAAGAGGTGCTCTACTGGGATGGGTGAGCTGCTAGAGCTACTAAAGTGGTGGATGGGGCACAGCCTCTACTGCCGCCCTGCCTAGACAAAGGACAATCCCTGCACATGTGCCTATGCTTCCCACACCTGAAGCAAACATCTGAGCCAACCAAGCACTCTCCTGGGTTGTTCGTACCATATTTCCTGTAGACTGGAAAAGTGCGTTGTACCGTCGTGCTCCTTTGGCCCCTAGAACCTGACGCACTGCTCCTCTGATCACCCCCGAGGTCTAGATGAAATGGTAGTTGATGATAGGGCTGGGATGACGATCTATGGTGGGACTAAGGGCAATGTCCACCACCGGATCTTTGCTGGAACTGTCCATGGCTCTTTGTCTTGGCTCTCTTGGCCTCTCTCTCCTTCTCCTTCATCTACTCTGACTCGATTTTCTAGACATATATGATCAATCGAGATATATTTGTATCATTGATTAACATGGCGGTCCTGCACTCCTTGACCAATGAATCTGCCACCCTATTCACGAACCTGCTCATATCAGCCCTCGGATCAGCCACTATCTCTAGTGCATACTTGGACAATCGAATAAACTCCAAGGCATAATCCTAGACAGTCATGTTGTTCTGCTTCAGATTGACGAATTCAACTGCCTTTGCCTCCCTAAACTCTCAAGGAAAGAATTTGTCAAGGAAAGCAGTAACAAACTCATCCTAACCAATGGGAACCACACCAACTCCCCCGCTCTCGTTCCACTATCAAAACCATATATTAGCAACCCCCTTCTATTGATATGAGGCTAAGTCTACACTCTCCTGTGCAGTCACCCCCATAATCTGGTCGATCTTCTGAAACTCCTCTATGAACTCATGTGGGTCCTCATCCACCTTGACCTAAGAAACTCAGGTGGGTTCATCCTAAGGAAGTCTCGCACCCTAGCTGCTGCCGTATTCTCATTCTGGTGGACATGGGCCACTGCCTACTGGTTGACCTGGGCTGTCATAGCCTGAGAAAATATCTGAAAAGTGGCCCTAAACTCCACGGGAGTAACCTGCTTCGGTAAAGGATCAACTGAAGCTGGTGGGGCTATTGCCATTTCTGATACCATTTCTTTTTCTACTGACTGGAATGGAGGCATATATCTACAAATGAATATAGCATGAGTTAGAGGAATAGAGAGGTGTGCTTCATTGCATGACATAGATCATGAAAGAAGGGAAATTTCCTGAAACGTCTCATAGCCTCTTCCCCATAAGTGTGTCACGCTTCACACCCATGGAAAAGACTCTACTTAATGTAGCTTTCAGACACTCTAGGAAATACCTAAACCTTTGCTTTGATACCATGTTTGTTACAACCCAAGCTGAGACCCCGAACCGAGACAAGGAAGCTAGAACCATGAATGGCTCCAAGCTAACTCATGACACATTCATAGCATGAGTTAAGAGCATAATTAAGAAGGAAGTAAAACATGAACATGACGTAAGCAGAAGACTGCATAACATGTCAACATAAAAGTAACACAAACCTACATCATTAAAAATATCTATACATGCCATCTAAAAAGCCTCTAAGCATTTAATGAGTTGATGGGAAAATTCTCCCAACTACCTCACTAAAGATTGAAACTAAAAGACATAGGCATAAAACATAAACCGGTAATTGTCCTCGGAACGTGAGGACTCATGAAGATTGGGAACTCAGCTGGTCTGAGCAGAGGCGAGCTAACGTTGGTTTTGAGAAGGATCACCCAAACCTATATCATGACACGATATAGCATAGAGTATGGGGTCATTACTTGAAATGTACTGAGTATGTAGAGAAAGTAAAACATGCTAGTAAAATGATAGTTTAAAACCATAAAATATAAATCAAGATAGATAATAAGAGTAAGGCTACAGGTTAAAAGCCATATTCTTGAAGTAAACATAATTGTGAGCTACTCATCATAAGCTGAATATAATGACCCAAGGTTTAGAAATAGAACTCATACAACGTAGTATACTTGAAACATAAGTGAAAACTCATAAATTGATCAATGAGTCAGATATGCTATAAGTCATAATATCATAACACATGAACATGAGTATCTAAAAATATGAGGAACAATGGGAGGCTTCATCTTAATCGACACCTTTATGATAGAGCTTACATGATGCCCCAACTATCTCGCTTAAGTGGGCAAACGCGTTCAAAACTTTCCAAGGCTAGGAATGATTAAGGAATGATATCACTTGTGAATCCCCGTAGGGATTGAACATGAATATATACCTATGATGGCATGTTGTTTTGAGACTCGGGGTTTTCTTGAACCCCTTGCCTATTTGGTGCTAGACACTACTCCCCAAAACATGTACGTTCCTCATAATCATTATCGTGAAAACATACTTAAACTTGAATGGGTTAGTTAAAATTATGAGGCATAAAAACATTCTTGAAATCGTGAACTAGCCATGAAAAATGCCCGTGAGTCGGCCATAAACATAACATTGATATCCATGAGAGTTATGCATACTAGAGAAAATCACCATATCTTGAAATTCATAAATTCATGAAGGATTCTTGTTAAAGTCATGCATCATGATCATAAGAATATAATTTAAAACTTGAGGGACTTTAATCCACAAGAGAATGATAGAATCTAACTTAATTCAAATATAACCCTAGGAGTTTATAACCATGCTTCAAACTTAAAATTCATAATATCATGAGAGACTTGATAGAAACATGAAACCATCATCATGGAAAAATGTATTAGATTAAGGAGCAGCTAATCTGATAGATGAACATGAAGGAATTTCGAATTAGGGCATAGGGACTTGGGAAATCATATTTTCAATTAAAAAAGGGCATGAGGGTGGAAGGAATCCCTCATTGATAACCCTACATACCTGGGTTCGCTGGAATTCTTATTAGGGTTTGATATCTAAGAGAGATTGAAGAGGATGGAGATGAGGAACCCTAGCTTGATCTTGAGAGAAATTTTCAACTATCATTCTTTGAAGGAGAATAATTTAGCTAAGTTAAACCCCTTTAATTGGACCCTTAGAAAGCTTAAAACGATGTCATTTAGGAGTTAGAAGCTTAGGAATTTACAAAATACCCTTGGAAAAACGTAATTAAAAAACTGACTGCTGGTCACCACAACTCGTACCACGAGTTGTACCACTCTACCACGACTCATGGTATTCATTCATCACAAGCCAGTCCTTTTTCCCCAGTTCTTTGAACCTCCAAACAATAGGTCTTACTATGACTCTTCACTGGGTATCACGAGTCGTCCTGTGAATCGTGGTCAGTGGATAGCCTTTGCCCCTCTTCTGATCCTCCATACTATGACTCCAAACCATGACCCTTCACACCATACAATGAATCATACTGTGACCCGTCATATCAATGTTTACCCTGCAGATGCTGACAATGAATCATGACCACGAGTTGTACCCATTCACCACAACTTGTGGAGTAGACTCGTGGTCTAGGAAGTTGAATTTCAGACCCTTACCACGACTCTCCCTATGACTCGTGACATCAAACCACGACTCGTACCAAGTCATTCTGAGGTATTTTGCAGATTTTTTTGCTAATTCTGCTACAAGTCAGGCTTGATTGTAGAGACTTTTGTGGTGTTACACTTATTCATAGTTGAAATCTTAAGGAATCGAAGAGGATCGAACATTGGTTGTTGGAGGAAGAATCAGCTAAGGAAACACATCGACACAAGGTATGTAAAGGCGCCATTCCTCTTATTTTTCAAGAACGACTTTGTACCGTTGAAAGGATCTATACTTATATGTTTTGAAATCATGTTTGATAACGTATGATTCTGTCCAATGAGTTAGAAATTCTTGGCATTAAGTTTTAGTTAGTAAGAGTGGATTGGAATAAGTAAATGTGGAGCAAAAAACTCTTACTTATGTTTGTTTCTGTAGCTATAGATTGAGTCTAGAGACCCCTCAGCAAAGGTACCGTGATCTGTTCCTTTAAATTATGTTACAAATGTGATGTTAAATGTGTTTTTCATGCTGGTTTATAAGAGGATTTAGTAAAATAAGCTAAACCACGATGGCTAAACGAATCTAAGCTAAGGATCAAGGGTGCGATCAATTAACGGTAACTGAGCTTAATGAACTAACACTACTTTGTTATGGTTTTCCTCCATACTATTTATGTTTTGAAATATATAAGTCCAAGGTGAGACTTCATAATTCCTTTTCCATAAGAAGAATGATAAGCTAGCAAGTCTCCAAGCTCTAATGTCCCTTTTGAAACAATCTATAAATTTTGTTGAAAACATTGTGTCATCCGCAGTTCCTTATGATTTACACAAGTATTGAATACATGCATTTAAGTGTCATTTTCTAGCTTTACAAGTTATATGTGCTCATGGATGAAGGGCGTATTTATACATTTATTAACCATATTTTGCCCATGATTAGTCATGTTTTTAGAAAAAATTATGTCTTTCTGTTTGGTTTTATATGATATTTTTGAAAAAGAACTAATGCATATAATTAGATGTTTATAGGGCTTAATGTGATGGATTTGGGCTTAAAAGTGGCTTAAAAGAATAAGTGTGGAAAAAAGGGGTTAACGAGACAAGAATGATAGAAGTAATGCATTCACCCGCCAAGGCAAGATACACATGCCTTACCTACGCCTTGAGAAATGTAGCGCATGGGCAATGCCAATGCACCAAGAGGCGCGGTGCACCACAAGTTTCCAAACGACCAAGGATGCAATCCCATTTCGACTAGGAACAAAAGCTGCAAAACCCTATTCCAATCTAAGAAGGAACAATGAAGGCTGAATCTACTATTATAAATACCCTCTTATAACATGTTTTGGGGGGGGGG
>JACEIK010007134.1:56824-80095 GCA_018107945.1 Datura stramonium
CTAAATTGACTCAGTTTAAACCCTATCAGCTTAATTTATGAATATAATTAAGATTTATTTATTTACCCCCATATGGTACACTTGCTGGAGGCATTTTTATTTCACCCTGGTGTGGTACACCTGTTGGACATATTTTTATTTTACCACGATGTGGCACACCGGCTGGACAGATGTTATATGAATTTTATGGTCGAATAGCCTCCATCATTACAATTATAGTTTTTATTGTTCATTACTTGGTTGTATTTGCACTTCAGTATTGAGTTATTGTCAAGTTTCAGTTTCCAGGATTTCAGGTTTTAACTATTCCTTATTTTTAGCTCTATTATTATTGTTATCTTATATGTTTACAGTTTTTAGCCTTACATACCAGTACATTTCATTCGTACGGATATCCCTTCGCCTGGGGACTGATGAGTTGGTAATTTACTAACTCAATTGGTTCTTATGCATGAGTTATTGCTCTATTTCACACAATTTAGAAAGGTTTTGTGTCTTTTCTCTTCTTTTGTGAAAACATTAGATTAAAACTAAGGAAATGAAGGAACTGAACTGAAAGTAATCTGTGTTTAGCATATGCCACATAGAAGAATCTGGAGATTTGCTGAATTAGACCTGCGAGCCGCAGAGTCGCTTCTACGAACTGCATATGCCACCGCAGAAAATATGAAAAATGAACTTCTTAGGCCTGAAAGAGGATCTATGAGCCGCACAATGCACCTACGAAACGCAGGTGCCGCGCAAGTGACTCACATCACTATTGAAGGAAAAATCATCCAGAAAGGCACAAGTGTACTTGAGAAGCTTCGAAGAGCATTTTTAGATTGTTGTGCATAGAATATATGTTGATCTTTACCCCAATTGTACAAAGAATGATATCACACTAGAGAGGATATTGTAGAAAGTGATAAATATAGTACATTCTACTTTCTTCCTCACTTTTATTGGGAGAAGGATTCACTATTGTAGACCTTGAGTTGAGAATTGAATTTTATTTGCCGATGATGAATGGAATTGAGAAATTTTCCCTTGGTATAAATTCTCTTTCCCCAATTATAAGTAGCTAAATACCCTTCTAAGGGTGTGTGTGGATGATGGGTATTTAGACCCAAGTGGGTATTAACTAATTCATCTTAGATTTAAGTAGAAAGCATGGATCTATTGAATTCTTCAATTTTAATTTAATAATTGATGGTTTCAAACATTGATTGAGCTCTCTAACTTCAATTTTGCTTGAGAAAGGAGATTGAAGTTGGGTAAGACTTCAATAGTGAGAAATTGGAGTTCGTTTCATGGGTTGGAGCTAGAGATAGTCCATACCCAAGTCAAATTCCATTAAAGGGTTAGAGTTAGAGATAGTCTACGCCCTTCCTCAAGCAATGTTTGGTTGATTTGTGATTTTGGCTTCGGGGTTTGAGAAAACCCAATGTAAACACATTTTTTTTGTTGAGAAACGTAGAGTGTAGCTCAAGGACAAAGCTAACCATGAACTCATTAAATCTAAAGCTCTTAATCAATACCTACCAAGTTGAAGCCCCATCAAATGCACACCTCTAGTCTCTCCGCTTGATTGAAATAATTTTTTTCCCTTGATCAATTTTACATTTTGAATTGCTACTTGTTACAGCGTCTTCCCCCAACATTTATTTTATATATAAACATGACGCATACTTGTGTTAATTAGTATATGATGTTTGGTGAATCCAACATCCATTCCTTGTGGATGCGATCACAACTCTTTGATGGGTTACTTGTTTTGCAACGACCGTAGACACCTCCCTAACGGGAGAGTTATTTTATACATTACCAAAAATGGTGCAGTTGCTAGGGATTGGAATTTGATTGCCATTTGTTGTTTCTCGGTTCACATTCATGTTGTATCTTGTTTTCTTTTACTTTGGTTTGTTATATTTGTGATTGAATAGGAGAAGCATGAGCCACGCTAGTGATGTTGGTAGCGTGCATGAACTTATGGATGTTGAGGATAAACCCATTACTCATGATGTAGCTGGTGTTATTCGCCTCCTTTCCACACTTGGGAATGTAGTGTTCCATGTCACTAGTACCATGCTACATCTCATCCATATGAAGGGGTTGTTTTATGGTTTGGCTAGAGAGGATACTAATCTACATCTACGCAATTTTATTGAGATATTCCTGCCATTTAACATTTCAAACATTAGCCAAGAGTCCATTCGGCTGAGGTTGTTTCCATTCTCTCACAGGGGATGCCACAGCTTGGTTGGAGGATCTACCTCCTGGATCTTACATCATGAAACGAGTTGATAGACTCGTTCCTAGATTAGTTCTTTCCACCCTCCAGAATACTACAATTGTGCGATGAGATCACCCGCTTCTAGTGACTCCCAGGAGAACCAATACACGAGGTGTGGCTAAGATTCAAGAAGAAAGTGACCATTTGCCTAAACCATGTGCTGCCGGATGGAGTGCTTTTACAAAGCTTTTACCGGTCCGTTGATTCAACTAACAAGTCTAGGGCGAACAATCTAGATGGTGGTTCATCATGGACAAAAACTTCAAACATGGAAAGGCCCTTTTTGATAGAATGACAAAATCAAATCAAGCATGATATCACACTAGAGAGAATATTATAGAAAGTGATAAATATAGCACATTCTACTTTCTCCATTATTGCAAACGATGAGCTGAGAATTGAATTTTATTTGTTGATGATGAATGGAGTTGAGAAATTTTCCCTTGGTATAACTTCTCTTTCTTCAATTATGAGTAGCTAAATTTTCTTCTAGGATTGTGTGGATGATGGGTATTTAGACCCAAGTGGGTATTAAATAATTGNTGTTGTGCAAAATGGATCAGAATCATCCTTGAAATTTTCTTCTAGGATTGTGTGGATGATGGGTATTTAGACCCAAGTGGGTATTAAATAATTGATCTTAGATTTAAGTAGAAAGTATAGATCTATTGAATTCTTCATGTTTTAATTTAATAATTGATGGTTGCAAACATTGATTGAGCTCTCTAACTTTAATTTTACTTGATAAAGGAAATTGAAGTTGGGTAAGACTTCAATAGTGAGGGATTGGAGTTTCATTCATGGTTTGGAGCTAGAATAGTCCATACCTAAGTCAAATTCCATTAAAGGGTTAGAGCTAGAGATAGTCTACACCCTTCTTCAAGCATTGTTTGGTTGATTTGTGATTTGACTTTGGGGTTTGAGTAAAATCAATGTAAACACACTATTTCAATTGAGAAACTTATAGTGTAGCTCAAAGCCAATACTAACCATGCACTCATTAAATTTAAAGCTCTTAGTCAATATTTACCAAGTTGAAGAGCCATCAAATTCACGCCCCTAGTCTCCCTTTTTGATTGAAACAATTGTTTTTTCCTTGCTCGATTTTACATTTTGAATTTACTTGTTATACCATTTTCCCCAACATTTATTTTGTTGTCTAAACATGATGCATACTTGTGTAAATTAGTATACAACTTTTGGTGAATCTAACATTCAATCCATATAGATTCAACCCCAACTCTTTGTCAGGTTGTTTTATGATGACTATAGCCACCTCCCTAATGGGAGAGTTGTTTCAGACATTATCAAAAATAACGCTGTTGTCCGGGAAATTGAGGTGTCCTCAAGTTCACCTTCTAACCAAATGACAGCTAGGATGAGAAGAAAGGATAAAGAGAGGGATTAAACCTTTGCGAGAATGATGACTCAAATGGAGTTGCTTACTAAGCATGTGATGTGATCTAACGCCAAAAGTGTAAATGCTATTGAAGCTCAAGTGAGTAACTCATTTGAGAATGAAGCCCCTTATGCTATATTTGATAAAGAGCGCCAATATATGAAGAACCAAATGATGAATTCTCGTCTAGGGTAACAAGGTGCAAACCAAGGCCCTTAGAATCCTTGTGATGGACATCAAGGTTGGAGAGATTGTGATGGCCAATAGAGAGAGACGGACAACCAATGGAGAAATCGTGAGCTAGAGATAGAAAGGGATAGGTAAAATCACCGAAGCTCAAATCCAAACACCCCTCCTCGAAAGGCTAATGTAATTCCAATGCAATTAAGTGTTAGTGACCCTACAAATTCAAATATTAAGGATATGCTTGCTCGGGTGTCGAAAAAGATGGAATCAATTGATAATGGAGTGAAGGAGTTGAAAGGTGAGGTATCCAATCTTGCCCAAATAGTGATCTCTCATTCAGTATCCATCAAACACTTTGAGGCACAAATGAACAATTTTTCCGCTCAAATGAACCCTCGAATAAAGGGCACTCTCCCTACTGACACTATGCCAAATCCGTAGAATGATGTCCATTGCATGGAAATCATCACGAGAAGTGGTAAGGTAGTTGAGAATGCGGGTGATAAACCCAAGGAGGATGTTGGTAAAAAGAAGAGTGATGAGAAGCCAAAAGATGGGGTGCCAAGCGCACCTATGGTAGTTGAGGATGAGAAGATAGTGGAGGAGGAAGATGTTGATACTCCTCCTCAAGTTGTGAGTGATGATGAAAAAGGAAAGGAGGCTCCAAGTGTTAAAGGCCTGGACCTAATGTCAACCTCCTTACCCCGGTGGCTGATGAAAAGAAAGAGGACAATAAATTCAAAAAGTTTGTTGACATGTTCAACAAATTGTTCGTGAATATTCCGCTGGTGGATGCTTTGTTACAAATGCCTGGGTGTGTAAAATTCATAAAAGAGTTTCTAAAAATAAGAAGGTGATTGATGTGGTCACAGTGGAGGTGTCGCATCATTGTAGAACAATTATGGCCAGTAATTTAACTACAAAGAGAGAGGATCCGGGGGCTTTCGCAATTCCATGCACCATCGGGGTGTATTTGTTTAATAAGGCCTTATGCGGCCTAGGGGAAACAATCAACTTGATGCCCCTTTTGATCTTTAAGAAGTTGGGTTTGGGAGATCCTAAGCCTTCTCTGATGAGGTTGCTTATGGAGGATAGTTCCATCAAATGCTTGGTAGGGATACTTTTTGATTTGTTAGTTAAAGTTAATAAATTCATCCTCCCAACATATTTTGTGGTGTTGGGTTGCAATGTAGACCTAGAGGTGCCTGTCATCTTAGGGCACCCATTCTTACGTGCTTTAGTGAATGTTGATTTAGGAGTACTCAAATTTAGAGTTGTTAGTGATGAGGTCATATTCAATGTATGCGAACTGATGAAACCCCTAGATGAGTGTAGAGTTGTGGCAGTGATTGACACAAGAGACAAGTTGGGCGAGGTACCTTATGAGGAGGATGAGCCTCAGGACCCTTGTTAACCCTTGTGAGTGTCTTTTAATTTCTTTTTACTTCACTTCTTTGTTGTTTTTGTTGGTACGAATATAGGGGATTGGATTGTAAGGAAAAAGGTAGAAGGAAGCAACATGGGGCATATACGCTGGACCTATGAAACGTATGTCCCGCTCTATAGCATGTAGGTGTANCCGCTCTATAGCATGTAGGTGTAGTATAGTTCATGTCTAGAATACTTGAAAGAAAAATTTTCAAAAGAATAGGACCTGCACCTCATCTGTGAAACACAGAAAAGGACCTGTCGTACGCATGTAAAATGCAGGTCCAAAGCAGAAAACTAGCACTACTGAGACATATATGCGCTTGACATGCGTGTCGCAGATCCGAATCTTCGGCTGCATGTGCAGGAGTAGACATATGTGTGGGAATTTTAAAGGTTAACTCCCCATTTGACCAACTTGATCTATGATTCTTCACCTTCCCCACCTTTTTCAAAACCCCAAATTTCCAACCCTTTTCCTCCATTTTCATTCCCCATTAACTCTCCACGAACTCCCCATTAAATCTATATAACCTCTCCTATTGCTCACCTTCCCTCTCATATTCTCTCTCACTTTCTCATCTTTACATTACCCAACCACCACAAAGCAGAGCTAGGATCGGCCACCATTACAAATTGTTGAAGCTTGATTTTCCACTCGTCCACTTAGTCTCACTTCATTTTGGTATGCTCCTTTGCTTAAATTTCCATTTTAATGTGCTTACGGAGCATTATGGTTCTTGAATGAAAGTATATTCTCCCCATTTCCCCAATGTGTTCTCCTTATGGTTTTCTTGAAATTTATTTTTATGGGTATGTGTTGGGTAGATATGAAATTGAAAAATGTATGGGAATTCTTGTTTCATGTGACTCTATATTCCTAAGTATGATGATTTACGCCATGAAATTTAGTTGAGAGAAGTTTGAATAACCCATTTGATTGTGATGATTGATTTTGCCTGATGATTGATTGGGTGACGTCTTTCTTAAGGGAAAATTATTGTTGCTTCTTAATTGTTTGGTAATTTTTATGAGTTTCAATTAGAATTTGGTGATGCTTGTTAATTTTGATGAAATGCAACCATACCTAGTGAGGATGTTAGATTGTTGTGAATGAAATGATGTAGAAGGTAGTATTAAAAATGGTGACTCGACATTTCCCGATGACAGATGGGGTAACATCCTGTAACACCCCAAATGTTCCTAAGGCTAGAACTGAGGATTGGAAGATGATCATGTAGAGAAATTGGGAAAATATCTCAGTACGACCCACAGTACGGTGCGGAAGTCCTTGGTACAAATAGTACTAGGGCTCATACTAATAGATCCAGAGGATCCAATAGATGAGGATGGAGAAACTACAATTGGATGTAAGGAGTCATACAAGGTCACTACAGGTTGTACCTACGATCAGTAGTAGGGGATTCAGAGAGTCATCAGGGGATGGCCAAGAAGCCAAGACTTGATTCGACTAGCTGTACAGAGGTGGTACTATTCATACCTAGAGGGTGTAGTTTGGAGATTCAAAGGATTGACTAGAGGAGGATTCATGACTACGAGACTTAGTACGAGTCCTAGTAAGGTCCTATGAGTCGTAGCACTAGATGGGACAATTTTAAATGCGAAATCTCAGGGGTATTTTTGTAACTTTCTAAGCTTTTAATTCCTAAGTGGAATCATTTTGGGTTCTTAAAGGGGTCTATAAAGGGGTTTTGCTAAGCATAAACCCTCATTCTACTCCTAACACCTCAATTGGAATATCAAGTCCTCCCAAGCAAAGGTTAGGGTTCTTCATCAAATTCATTTAATGTTCTCTTGGGTCTTCAAGTCAAGCTAGGGATTCATCAAACCCAGGTATTTAGGATTATGAAAGGGGAAATCCTCCAACCCTAATGCCTAATTTCACCCTTATTTCATGATTTCAAATCTCCAAGCATGATATGTTGAAATTCTAGGGTTAGACCCAATTCTCATAAAATATCTTATGATCTCTTGTAAATTCAAGTTTCTTATGATTAAATTCATGATTTATGATTATGATTGCTTATTTTCTACTAGAATCTCTCATGTATCTATATTTTCAAGTTATGAAAAATTATCAATGTATGCATGAATGTTTACAAATGTCAAACATATGATTTTATGATTTTGAGTTATGAAGTCCTATTCAAGTATGTATGGATTTCATGAAAATCTAGTTTATGTACCATAACCAATTGTGGAATTATTCTCATGACTATTTCATGCATGTCAAGTATGATTATGATCTCATGAATTAGACAAGGCCATGAAAGATCAAGTATCATTTCACGATGATGATTATGAGGCATATGCATGTTGGGAGTAGTGTCGAGCACAGAGTAGGCCAGGCGTCCAGGCAAATCCCAGGTCTTAGAACTACGTGCAACCATAGGTATATATATTCATGTTTGGAGCCTCACCAGAGAGTGTTCCCCCATCTCAATGAGGCTCACTAGTTATATCATTCCTTATCGTTCTTTTCCTTGGAAAAACTTAGGACGATTAGTGTCGATTATGAAGAAGTCTCCCATTATTCCTCATGTTTAAAGTTATTCATGTTTATGACTTACATATTATGTTTATAGCGTATTTGACCCATTGATTCTTTATGAGCTTGTACTTATGATTTCAAGTATGTTAAATCAAATAATTGTCTTTCGAAAACCTTGGGGCATTACATTTCAGCTTATGATGAATAACTCATGTTTATGACTATTGCACTATTATGATTTCAACATGTGCCCTATTCTACTGCTCATTTTAGCCTTTACTCTCGAACTTGATTTACTATTTTACAAGCATGTTTGTTCTCTACATACTTAGTATATTCAAAGTACTAACCGTATACTCTATGTTTTATTGTCTCACGATATAGGTTCGGGTGACTAGTCTAAGAATCAATGTTAGTCTCGCTCCCATAGCAGTCCAGTTTAGCCCCAGTCAGGGTGAGTCCTCATCTTCCGAGGACACTTATTAGTTTTATGTTTTATATCTATGCCTTTTAGTTTCAAACTAAAAGAGGTATTTAGAGGGTTGTCCCATTAGCACATCGTATGATTAGAGGCTTTTTAGAGAAGTTATGTAGATGATTCAGCGCTGCAGACTTGTTTTCTCCGTTTATGCTTTCATGATGTCAGACTTCCGCATATCTTATGTTATGTCTCATTTCCACTTTAGAGATGCTCTTGTTCATGCTATGTATGTACCATGGGTTAGCTTGGAGCCATTTGTGGTTCTAGGTCCCATGTCTCGGTCCAGGTCCATGCTTGGGTCATGAAAAACTTCGTATTAGAGCATTAGGTTTAGGAGTGTCTTAGGGGGCCTGAAGCTATGTTAAGTAGTGTCTTTTCCATGGGTGTGAAGTGCGCCATACTTATGGGGAAGAGGCTACAAGACGTTTTAGGAAACTTCCCTTCTTTCATAATTCTATCTTGTGCTATGAAGTTCAACACTTCTATTCTCATAACTCATGCTATACGCCTTTGCAGAATTATGCATTCCCGAAGAGCTAATGGAAGTCAACCAGCCCCACCAATTCCAGTGGGCCCCTTGAATGAGCAGGTTACGGATGCAAAGCTCGGGGCTGCCTTCAGAGTGTTGGTACAAGCCACGACTACTCAGCTTAACCAGTAGGAGATCGCACTTGGGAATCCTATCGAGGAGATGAAAGCTACTAGGGTTCGAGACTTCATGAAAAGGGCTCGTCTAAGTTCCACCATCAAAGGGCGGATGGGGAGTTTAGGGAAAGAGGAAATGGGAAAAAGAGAGCCAGGACAGACAACCTTAAGGTTGCCTAATAGAAAGCAAGTGGTGGACACCGATCATAGCCCCGTCAGAGGTTATTAGCCCCCGCACTATCGACAGGTAGTGTTTAATCCAGTCCAGGGTAAGAGAGATTACATATCTAGTTTGGAAGAAATGTGGAAGGAAACACCCCAAAAATTCGCATGATTTGTAGGGATGTCTTCTTTGGGTGTGGGAAGCCCGACCAATGAATTTGAGATTGTCCATCAGCCCGACAAAGCGACGTCAGTGGTCATACTTTTCCAGTTTTCCAGAGCTACAGAAAAAACAACTTAGGAAAGTGCTTAGTTGTAACACCCCAAAAGTCCTTAAGATCAAACCAGGGAACTGAAATGAAGAAAACAGGAAAATGTGCACCAGATCATAGAACGAGTTGTGGAGTGACTCGTTGTGTAACTCGACGGGTCGTTAAGTGACCCATCGTGTGTGCCTCAGTTGGTAAGTGTTGGGACTTTATGGGAACTAAGAGAGTTAGGGGACGAGTCATGGTATTATTTCATGACTCGTCACATGAGTCGTCATTTGGAAGGAGTGGAAGGAGGAGAAAATTCCAGTGATGACGACGAGTTATTATAACAACTAACGAGTTGTTAGGTGTCCCCTGGGGTGAGATCGGTGGATGAAAAACTTGAGTTGCAGAGTGTCATAAATTGTGGTAAAATGATCTGTTAGGAGTCATGACGAATCGTTAGGTAAATTATTCAAAAAAAGCTCTAAAAAAAAGGAAACTTGCCAGTGGCAACAAGGGGAGGCCACGAGTCTTCCAGTGACCTAACGACTCATTAGGTCACTCGTGGTGATTGGCAGTGAGATTTTAACAGTCTGAACTCTAGGGGGAATTTTTTTAACTTCCCATCTTTTTAATCCCTAAACTACATCGTGTTGGACACGTTCTGGAGAGAATTAAAGGGGTGATCGACTTAATCCCTCTCATTTCTCTCAACTCACGATTTTTAAGAGTGTAGAAGTTCTAGATAGTCAGTGTAGAGCTAAGCTAGGGCTTCCATTGTTCTTCAAGATTCTCAAGATTTCTTCTCAAAGATTCTTCACCAGTTATGTGGGAATTCAACAAGGAAATTGCTCTTTGTTTGTGCCCTAAAACCCTTTTATAATTCCTTATTGGTCTTAGCCTTGAAGGTCAGAAATAAGGTTAACTTCATTTAGATTATGAATATTCTTGTGGATTGTAATTCTTATGGATTCTCTCAAAAGTTCCCAGTATTTATCAAGCATGTTGTTCTTTCTTCCTGAAATATTGTTTAGCCCTAGTTCTATGAAAGTAGTAATCTGGGTCTTGCATAATTGTCTAGATACAAAAATATTGTTTAGCCCTAGTTCTATGAAAGTAGTAATCTGGGTCTTGCATAATTGTCTAGATACAAAAATATTGTTTAGCCCTAGTTCTATGAAAGTAGTAATTTGGGTCTTGCATAATTGTCTAGATACAAATGTTTCTTGACTATGTTCGTTCTTGAATTTTCCCATGTATTATCGTGATATGAGTATTCACAACCAGTATGAATGCCAGTTCAGTCACAGTTAGCAATTATCCCTTTACAGTTTCTTTCAGTAAGTCAGCTGATCAGTTTGACGATATTTAGTTTTTGAGGAGTTTAGTTTAGTAATACTCCCTAGCTTCAGTTATCAGTTAGTTCTCTAAATGGTTTGACTCTTTCAAATAACTAGCTTTGGCTAGTCTTAGAACACCAATTTCAGTTATTCGATCCTACAAACTCTCAGGTTACTTCCAGATAAGTATTCCTGGCTTAGTCCAGGACCCCAGCTTCGAGCTATCAGTTTAGTAGTCAAGTTAGAACTATCTAGTGGCAGTAGTACTTAGCACCGAGCGTAGCGGGGTTCCAGCGCACCCAAGTTCCCAGAACCACATTTCCATCATAGGTTATTGGCCCAAACTGGCCCCAGAATTATGATCACCTAGCTTAGACTCTATACCCTGGCAAGGTACATGGTCTTTCTCTGATAAGGTGTATACATCAGAATCCACGTCTAGCTCACATGATTATATGTTGGTTATAGACTCTCCCACTTGTCAGTGCAGTTTAGTTAAGCTCAATCTCAGTTTAGCTTAGTTCAGTCACTTAGTTTCAGGGCATGTTTATGACTATCACTAACGGTCTATATTAACCTCATCACAGTTATAGCTCAGCTTTTATCAGTATTCAGTAACAATTGGTCATTTCATGTTATTTTAGTTTAGTTGCTTACTTGCCATGCTTATTGTAAATCTCACTTAGTACATTCAAAGTATTGATGTATACTTTCTATGTTGTATCGTATTATGATATAGGTGCAGGTTCACAGTCTTAGCATCGTCAGTAGTTCCCTCCGACGATATTAACAATAGCATTATTTGGTGAATCCTCATATTCCTAGGACGATAGTTATTTGTTCAGTTAGTTCCTTATTCAGTTATACTTTAGAGTTAGCTGGGGGCTTGTTCCAGCAACTCGTCAGTTAGTAGTGGGCTTTCAAACACAGTTGTTCAGTATTCTTTTCAGTTATGGTTGTTCTTTTCAAACCAGTATTTCCAGGATAATTATTATTTCACAGCTTCCACTTATGTTTACTTAGTTTACCAGTGTGATGTTAGACCATGGGTTAGCTTCAGGTCACTTGTGGCACCAAGTACCGTGTTTTGTCCAGGGTGTAGACTCGGGATGTGACAAACTTGGTATTAGAGCACTAGGTTTAGAGTATCCTAGGATGTCTGAAGCCACATCAAGTAGAGTCCTTTTCATGGGTGTGAAGCATGCCATACTTATAATAGGGAGGGTAGAAGACGTTACTAGGAAAACTCCCTTTTGTTCACACTACTTATCGTGCATTGAATTTGAATCCCAAAAACGTCCTCCTAACTCATGCTCTATTTGTTTCAGAAAAATATGCCTCTAAAATGAGGAAATGGAAGAAGGGTTAGCTCTGCCAACTGACTTGCCCCACCAGCTCCAGCAGCCCCTCAGGATGATCAAGTGTCCTCGGTGGAATTTTGAGCAGCGGTTCAGCGATTGGTGCAGACTCTGACCAACCAATGAACCAGCAAGTGGTTCTAGTGAATACAAACAGGTCTGCAATAGCTGCTAGGGTGTGGCACTTCACCCGAATAAATCCTCTAGCTTTTCATGGATCCAAGGTGGGAGAGGACCTGTAGAAATTTATGGATGAAGTATGGAAGGTCACCCAGACTATGGGTGTTAGTTCCGTAGAGAGTGTTGATCTGAATGTCTATCAGTTGAAAGGGGTGGCTCAAATTTGGTACAACTAGTGGAAGGAAGGGAGGCTAGCTGAAGCAGGAATGGTAGAGTGGGATGAGTTCGCTATGATGTTTCTTGACAGATCCCTTCCTCGGGAACTAAGGGAGGCCAAGGTTGCTGAATTCATGAATTTGAAGTAGGGTAACAAAATAGTGGAAGAGTATGCATTGGAGTTCACTTGGCTGTCGAGGCATGCTCCAGAGATGGTTGTTGAGCCAAAGGGCTCGCATGCTCAAATTTGTTAATGGAGTGATATATTTGGTACTTAAGGAGGGCAGAACTGCAATGCTCTTCATGGACATCAACCTCTCTAGTATCATCATTCACACACAACAGATTGAGGTAGAGAAGTTGAAGGATATTGAGCGGGAGAACAAACAGCCTAGAATAGATCACTTGGATTATGGCCACTAGAGGTCCAGTGGTAGTAGTCGCCCACAACAGCAACAACAGATAACTCCAGCACCCACATCAGCCAGTGCCCCTTCTTTTCGGTCCCACAAGGATCGAAAGGGTGGAGCATGTAGCTCTTAGTCCCGGAGTTACAGTTCCAGCCACCGTCACCCAACTTGCACTAAGTATGGAAAAAACTATCCAGGTGAATGCTGCATGGGAAAAAAGGGTTGCTTTGGATGTGGGCAGTTAGGTCACAGGTTAAAGGAGTGTCCATCAGCAGGACAGGGGAGAACTCAGTCTACTTCAGCAGCCCTAGCAGGTCATCCAGCTCAGCAGGGGACTACTTCAGGTAAGGATGGCAGTCAGCGCCAAAATCATTTTTACTCTGTGTCCTCTCGTCAGGATCAGGAGAGCTCATTTGACGTGGTCACGAATATGTTACATCTTTTCCATGTAGATGTATATTCCCTACTAGAACTAGGAGAAACACTTTTATTCGTGACTCCTTATGTAGCTGTTTAGTTTGAAATCAATCCAAAAGTCCTCTCAGAACCGTTCTCAGTCTCTACCTCAGTTGGTGAGTCAGTTAGAGCCAGCCGGGTATATAGAAACTGCCCCGTCTCAGTGTTGAGTAAAGTTATTCCAGATGATTTAGTATAGCTAGACATGGTCGATTTTGACCTCATACTTGCATGGATTGGTTACATCCGGTTATGCCTTAATCGACTGCAAAACTAGAGTCGTTCCGGTTTCAGTTTCCCAATGAGCCAATCTTAGAATGGATGGGTAGTTTTTCCCGCGCCTAAGGCTCAGTTTATTTCCTACCTTAAGGCAAGGAAGTTCATCTCGAAAGGGTGCATCTATAACCTAGTTCAGGTTAAAGATTCTAGCTCTGAGACCCCAACAATTCAGTCAGTTACTATTGTTAGCGAATTCCCTAATGTGTTTCCCAAAGACCTTCTCAAAGTCACTCCTGAGTGGGAAATAGGCTTCCGCATAATCTTTATTCCAGACACTCAGCTCATCTCTATTCCTCCTTACATAATGGCTCCAGTTGAGCTTAAGGAGTTGAAAGAACAACTGAAAGACCTTCTAGATAAAGGCTTCATTACGCCCAGTATCTCTCCGTGGGGTGCCCCAATGTTGTTCATGTGAAAGAAAGATGGTACTCTCAGAATGTTTATCGACTACCGTCAATTGAACAAAGTTACCGTTAAGAACAGGTATCCCCTACCCAGGTTTGATGACTTGTTCGATCAACTTCAGGAAGCCAGTTGTTTTTCCAAGGTAGATCTCAGGTCGAGGTATCATCAGCTTAGGGTCAAGGAATGTAACATACTGAAAACAAACTTCAAAACTCGGTATGGTCACTATGAATTCGTGGTTATGTCCTTTAGACTAACTATCGGCCCTACAACTTTCATGGATCTGAGAACAAGGTATTCAAACAGTATCTGGACAAGTTCATCATTGTGTTCATAGACGATATCTTGGTATACTCCAGAAATGAGGAGGATCATGCCAGCCATCTGAGGATAGTGTTGCAGACTCTCAAAGACCGCCAATTGTTCGCCAAATTCAGCATATGTGAATTTTTGCTGAATTCGGTGGCCTTACTTTGTCATGTGGTTTCAGGTGAGAGTATTCAGGTAGATCCTCAGAAGATAGTAGCAATAAAAGACTGGCTGAGACCCACTTCCCCAACAGATATCAGGAGTTTCTTGGGTCTAGCCGGTTAATACCAACGGTTTATCGAGGGGTTTTCTTCTATCGCGTCTCCTTTGAGTAAGGTAACTCAGAAAAAGATGAAGTTTCAGTGGTCAGATGCATGTGAGAAGAGTTTCCAAGAGCTGAAGACTCGACTCACTACAACTCCAGTTTTGACCTTACCAGAAGGAATAGATGGGTTCGTAGTATATTGTGATGCAGCGGGGTATCGTGATAGCTTATGCCTCCAAACAGCTCAAAGTTCATGAGAAGAACTATCCGACTGATGATATTGAATTGGCGGCAGTAGTGATTTCTTTGAAAATATGGAGGCATTACCTATATGGAGTTCACATGGATGTTTTCACCGACCATAAAAGCCTTTAGTATGTGTTCATTCAGAAGGATTTAAACATTCATCAGAGAAGGTGGTTGGAGTTTGTAATACCCCGGAAGGGGCTAGGAATAGACCCGGGAGTTGAAGTTGTAAACTGTAGAAAAACCTGGAATTTTTGCACCAGTATGACTCGAGGTATGAATCGTGGTGAGGACCTACAACTCGTGACTCGAGTCGTGATGAGTTCGGGAGCCTAAGGTTATACCACGAGTAGTCCAATGAGTTGTGGCGTGTGGGTATGACTCGTGGGTAGGAGTTGTGGTGAATTTCTCAGTGGTGCCAGAGTGGGTCGTCATGGGTCATGGTACGACTCGTAGGATGTAGCAACGAATAGTGGTGAGGGGTTGTAGTTAAGTCGTATTGGTTTGGGTGGATGGTACCACGGTTGACAGTACGACCCATAGGATGGTGGTACGAGTCGTACTATACTAGTCGTGACCAAATTCAGAAAATTGGGAAAATGGTGAGGTGATCACGAGAGGTAACCACGAGTCATGACTTGATGGTACGACTCGTGGTCGGGGCCAGAACTACTTTTTAGGGAAATTTCAGTAAGGGCAAATTTGACTTTTCTACGCCTTTGGGCCCCAAACCACATCGTTTTGGGGTCGGGACAGGGTCTTTAAGGGATGAAAACTCATGCTAAGTTCATTTTAGTAGTTTAAAGCGCTATAGAAGGGAGTAGAAAGGAGTTCGATCAATTTTCTTCAAGTTCTTCAAGTTTTCACCTAGGGTTCTTCAAGGGAGTAGGAGTCATGAAATTTCCAGGTATGTGGGTTTTGAATGGGTAGTTTAGTCCTTACCCATGCTCAATTTCTCCCTAATTCTATGTTTAAGTTACCAACTTTTGATTGGTCATAACCCAAATGCATGTTTCCTCAAAAATCGATATGAGCATGTTGTAGTATGCCTAAAACCATGGTTTTGAGTTATTGGGCTGTTTTCACCTATTTTATTCATTATTTGATGATTTAATCTCTAAAAGCACTTGTGCCCAAATCATGGGGTTTTAGTGAAATTCGTGGTTATGGTGATTTTCTCAAGCATGGTATAAACTCTTGAATTTAAGCACGTTTTCAACTACTCATGTTATTATGATCATGTTTTCCTATAAATTAAGCATTTCATGTATGATTGAAACTATGGGAAATGCCCACACATCACTTATGATTTATGAACTATGATTTTAGCCGATTCACGAGCCCAATTCCATGGCTAGTCTTATGAATTCTCAAGCATGATATAATCCTCATGATTTAACTAGACATGCATGTCATGTATGAATTTCTATGAGCATGTGCATGTTTTGGGAGAAGTACTTAATACAGAGTAGGTGCGGGGCCCAGGTTACGCCCCAAATCTCCAAACTACATGCCACCGTAGGTTATGTTTGGGACATCCTCAGTGACCGTACCCTATGCCCTATGGAGCCTTAATGAGTGATATCACGCCTTTCATGGTTCATATCCTTGGCAAGATATGGACGACCTCTCGACTAGGTTTACAAGTCGGGATCCATGTGTGCTCATATGGGGTATGTCGGTTATAGAAATCTCCTACTGTTCCTCGTTGTTTTCATGCATGTTTTGATCGTGTTTTCTTTGGCTCAAGTCATGTTTTATTAAATGCTTTCTCTTGTGTTATGACCACGAAAGCTATATGAATGCTTTAGCTAAAACCTTTAGCCTTATGATATGTTTACGATTTATCTTTACAATCATGACGCCCCCACTCCTTTAACTCTTAAGTTTTTAAGCATTGTTTTTCATACCTTACATACTTAGTACATTCCAAGTACTGACCCACATATTTTTAGGATCCGGTTCGCAGGTTCAGCATCGTCCCTAGCTTGCGCTCAGTTTCGCTCAGTGTTTAGTAGTGAGTCCTCATGATTTGAGGGCTTCATGTTCAGACCTTGCTATCTTTTGCTTTCACAATGTTTGGGTTAGTTGGAGTCTTGTCCCTTCAACCCGTCTTTTATGATTAGATGCTTTCAGACTTAAGTGTAGTACTCTGTCATTTATGAATGTATTTCGATTTGTCGTTCCTTACATTTCATGTTACGATTTTCAGTTAGTTCATGCTGGATAAGTTCACGCCATGAGTTGACTTGGGTCTATTAGGGCTCCTTGTCCCGTGTCTACGATCCGGGTGTACTCTCGGGTCGTGACAAACTTGGTATCAGAGAAATAGGTTCAGATGTGTCCTAGGGAGTTTGAAAGCCGCGTTAGGTAGAGTCTTTTTCATGAGTGTGAAGTGCGCCACACTTCTGAAAAAGAGTCTACTAATTGTTTTAGGAAATGTTCCCTTATTTCATGATCTACGTCGTGCGGTGAAAACCTCTCCATCCTTCTAATTCATGCGTTTTGCGATTGCAGAAAATTATGGCTCCCAGAACGATGATCGGAAGGAGGAATAGAAATGATGAAGGCCACGAGGGTGGCTATGATGATGGGCGTCAGCAAGCCCCACCTGTTCAGGAGCCCCAAGCACTAGAGCCAGCTGCCCACGCCGAGTTTTGGGCGGCTGTTCAAATGTTGGAGCAGGCCCTGACCGCTCAGGTCAACCAGCAAGTTATTATGCCTGTTCCGCAAAATGGCAATGTAGCGGCGGCCCGAATTAGAGACTTTTTGAGGATTAACCCTCTCGAGTTCACATGGGTAAGGGTGGACGAGGACCCACACGAGTTCATCGAAGGGATTTTGAAGGTCACTCAGGTCATGGGAGTGACAAGTGATGAATGTGTTGATTTATCCTCTTATCAGCTAAATGAGGTCGCGTATATTTGGTTCAAACAATGGAAGGATAGCAGGGCAGTAGGAGCAAGCCCTATCAGTTGGGATGAGTTCCATATGGCCTTTCTCGATAGGTTCTTCCCTCGGGAGATGAGGGAACTGAAAACAGTCGAGTTTGTTAACCTCAAGCAGGGAAAGATGATGGTGCTGGAATATTCACTTGAGTTCACTCGCCTGTCGAAGTATGCCCCGGAGTTGGTGATGGACCAGAGGGCATGAGTGAGCAGATTCGTGCAAGGAGTAGCCGGGTATCTGGAAAAGGATTGTAGAACATCCATGCTTCATCAAGACATGGACTACCCACGGATAGTCCTCTATGCTTAACAGATGGAAGCATCTCATATGAGGCTGAGAGAGGCCAAGAGGGCCAGAATGATAACCACAGGTTCTCCCAGCCTAAACCAAGGGGTGAATCTTACCAGCCATCCCAGCACAGGTCCATTACACTAGCACCATCTTTATCCAGTACTCCATCCAGGCCACAGGACGGTCAGAGGAGCAGGGCCTCAGGTTCGATGAGTCAAAACAGCATGCGCACAGAGCGCACATTCCCATCTTGTGTTAATTGTGGCAAGAACCACCCAGGGAAATGTTTGGTGGGCTCAGACACTTGTTCCGGGTGTGGAAAACCCAGACACATACTTAGGGATTGCTTCGCAGTTAGGTCAGGGGGTAGTGGAGCCTGCCCTTTAGCAACCAGTTCAGCAGTTCTAGTGGCACGTCAGACTCAGTAGGGAGCTCCGACTGGCTAAGCTGGCGACCAGCGCCAGAACCGATTTTATGCACTTGGATCTCGGTAGGAGAAGGAGACTTCTCCCGATGTGGTTACGGGTACGTTGCGGGTCTTGCACATTGATGCTTGTGCTTTATTAGATCCGGGAGCAACACTATATTTTGTGACACCTTACATTGCTAGTCTCTTTGGAGTCAGTCCTGAAATCTTTTCCGAACCATTTTGTGTATCTACCCCAGTTGGCAATTCAGTCGTAGCGAGGCGGGTATATAGATGTTTCCCTATTACAGTATTACATAAGGTTACCTCCGCAGACTTAGTAAAATTGTCTATGACTGATTTTGACATCATCCTAGGCATGGATTGGTTGTTTGCATGTTATGCATCTGTTAACTGTAGAACTCAAGCGGTGGAGTTTCGATTTCCAGGTGAACCGATTTTAAAATGGAGGGGTGGTTCAGCGGTGCCTGTAGGTATCTTTATCTCCTATCTCAAGGCCAAGAAAATGATTTCCAAGGGTTGTATTTACCATTTGGTTAGGGTTAAGGATGTCACGTTCGAGACCCCAACCATTCAGTCAGTCCCTATGGTGGGTGAATATCTTGAGGAATTTCCAGATGAACTACCAGGTGATCCTCCTGAGAGGGAGATTGATTTTGAGATTGATCTTCTACCCGACACGCAACCCATATCAATTCCTCCTTACCGTATGGCCTCATCCGAACTAAAAGAGTTAAAGGAGAAGTTGAAGGATTTGCTAAACAAGGGTTTCATTAGACCGAGTAAGTCCCCATGCGGTGCTCCAGTGTTGTTCATCTGGAAGAAAGATGGTTCCCTTCTGATGTGTATTGACTATAGACAATTGAACAAGGTCACCATCAAGAATAGATACTCTTTACCCAGGATAGATGACCTATTCGATCAGCTACAGGGTGCCAAATATTTTTCCAAGATAGATCTCAGGTCAGGGTATTACCAGCTTAGGGTTCGGGAGAGTGACATCCCAAAGACTGCTTTTAGAACCTGGTATGGCCATTATGAATTCGTTGTTATGTCTTTTGGAGTAACCAATTCCCCTGCAGCTTTTATGGATTTGATGAACAGGATATTCAAGGAATATTTGGATGTGTTCGTGATTGTGTTCATCGACGACATATTAATATACTCCAGGAGCGAGGAGGAGCATGCTGCACACCTGAGGGTAGCACTCCAAAACCTCAAGGATAATCAACTATATGCCAAGTTCAGCAAATTTGAGTTTTGGATGAAATCAGTTGCATTCTTGGGACATGTAGTGTCCAGAGAAGGTATAAAGGTGGGACTCTCAGAAAATAGAGGCGGTAAAGAACTGGCCAAGACCTGTAAACCCTTCAGAGATCAGGAGATTTTTGGGCTTAGAGGGTTATTATCGGAGGTTCGTGGAAGGGTTCTCATCCATTGCAGCCCCGTTGACTAGATTGACTCAGAAAAAGGTGAAGTTCCAATGGTCGAAGGCTTATGAGAAGAGTTTCCAGGAACTGAAGGCAAGGCTCACTTCAGCACCGGTGTTGACTTTATCGGAGGGTACCGATGGTTTTGTTGTATATTGTGATGCTTTGAGAGTCGGACTGGGATGTGTATTGATGCAGCACGGGAAAGTCATAGCATATTCTTCCAGATAGTTAAAAACTCACAAGAAGAATTACTCGACCCATGATCTTGAGTTGGCCACGGTGGTATTTGCCTTGAAAATATGGCGACACTACTTGTATGGGGTTCATGTAGTGTTTTCACGGATCACAAGAGCTTATAATACGTGTTCACATAGAAGGAACTAGATCTTCGGAAATAGAGGTGGTTGGAGCTACTTAAGGACTACGACATGAGTGTCCTTTACCACCCGGATAAGGCCAACGTAGTAGCAGATGCCCTTAGTAGACTTTCTGTGGAAAGTGCATCACATGTGGGTGAAGACAAGAATTAGCTGGTAAAGGAGGTACATCGACTTGCACGGTTGGGAGTTAGACTAGTCGGCTCGACCGATGGTGGGGTAGTAGTTCAGAATGGGTCAGAGTCGTCCTTGGTAATGGAGGTGAAGGCTAAACAAGATGAAGATCAAATACTGGTAAAGTTGAAAGAAGCTGTTAAAAATCAAAAGGTAGAAGTCTTCTCCAAAGGGGGAGATGGTATGCTTCGGTACCAGGGCCACTTATGTGTCTCGAACGTGGGGGATTTAAGGAGCCTGATGCTGCATGAAGCTCAGGGGTCCAGATATTTTATCCATCCAGGTGCCACTAAAATGTATCATGCCTTGTGAGAGTTTTATTGGTGGAATGGTATGAAGCGGGATATTGCAGAATTTGTAGCCAAGTGCCTGAATTGCCAACAGGTGAAAGTCGAGCATCAGAGACCGGGGGTGTACTTCAACACATCAGCATTCCTACCTGGAAGTGGGAAGAGATCAACATGGACTTTGTAATAGGTTTGCCCCGCACATGTAGACAGTATGACTCCATCTGGGTGGTGGTGGACAAGTTGACCAAGGCTGCTCATTTCCTACCAGTCAAAACCACCGATTTAGTAGAAGATTATGCAAAGTTATACATCCGAGAGTTGGTTAGACTGCATGGAGTGCCCTTGTCCATTATATCAGACAGAGGTACCCATTTTACATCTCAGTTCTGGATATCTTTTCAAAAGGGACTTGGCACCCAGGTCAAGCTTAGCACGGCATTCCATCCGCAAACAGATGGTCAGGAAGAGCGAACTATCCAGACTTTGGAGGACATGTTGAGAGCTTGTGTTATTGACTGAAAGGGTAGCTGGGACGAGCATTTGCCTCTCATTGAGTTTGCCTACAACAACAACTATTACTCAGTATTCAGATGGCACCGTTCGAGGCTCTTTACGGGCGACGGTGTAGATCACCCATTGGGTGGCTTGAAGTTGGTGAGGCTTCATTAGTGGGTCCATATTCAGTTCATGAGGCCATAGAGAAAGTTTTGTTAATAAGAGAAAGGCTGAAAATGGATCAAAGTTGTCAGAAATCGTATGCGGATGTGAGGAGGAGAGAGTTGGAGTTTGATGTGGATGACTGGGTATTTCTTAAGGTATCTCCCATGAAAGGAGTGATGAGATTTGGGAAGAAAGGGAAACTTAGCCCCCGCTGTATTGGTCCATATTGGATTGTGAGACGAGTGGGTAAGGTAGCCTATGAGTTAGAGTTACCTTCAGAGTTGGCTTCAGTTCATCCCGTATTTCATGTATCGCTCTTGAAAAAGTGCATGGGAGATCCATCCTTGGTGGTTCTACTGGAAAGTGTTGGCGTGAAGGATAGCCTCAATTATGAAGAAATTCCTGTTTGCAATCATGGATCGGCAGGTTCGAAGGCTGAGGAATGAGGAAGTTGCTTCAATAAAGGTGTTATGGAGAAATCAGTATGTTAAGGGAGCTACGTGGGAAGCTGAAGCGGATATGATGACTAAATACCCCCACTTGTTCCCTACCGGCCTAGTTTTAGTTTAAGGTATCAGTTTTTGCCCTAAATCTCTAATCATTTTTCATGTTCCATTCATGCGTGAAAGTTTGTTTCATGATATGATATATGTATGGTATGTCTGAATTCAGTTCAGCTATGTAGTTCTTTTCGGGGGTAGTCATTCCATTAGTTTTCGGCTTAAACGATTAGAATTTGCATATGGTAAGGGTATGTTTCTATTTGTTGCTTGTTTCCTACATTCGAGGATGAATGTTTTCAAGGGGGAGATATTGTAATACCCCGGAAGGGGCTAAGAATAGACCTCGGAGTTGAAGTTGAAAACTGCAGAAAAACCTAGAATTTTCGCACCAGTATGACTCGAGGTACAAATCGTGGTGAGGACCTACGACTCGTGAATCGAGTCATGATGAGTTCGGGAACCTGAGGTTATACCACGAGTAGTCCTACGAGTCGTGGCATGTGGGTACGACTCGTGGGTAGAGTCGTGGTGAATTTCTCAGTGGTTCCAGAGTGGGTCGTCACGGGTCATGGTACGACTCGTAGGATGTAGCAACGAGTCATGGTGAGAGGCTGTGGTTAAGTGTATTGGTTTGAGTGGATGGTACCACGGTTGATAGTACGACCCATAGGATGGTGATACGAGTCGTAGTATACCAGTTGTGGACAAATTCATAAAATTGGGAAGATGGTGAGGTGACCACGAGAGGTAACCACGAGTCGTGACTTGATGGTACGACTCGTGGTCGGGGCTAGAATTGCTTTTCAGGGAAATTCGACTTTTCTACGCCTTTGGCCCCTAAACCACGTCCTTTTGGAGTGGGGACAGGGTCTTTAAGGGATGAAAATTCCTGCTAAGTTCATTTTAGCAGTTTCAAGCGCTAGAGAAGGGAGTAGAAAGGATTTCGAGCAATTTTCTTCAAGTTCTTCAAGTTTTCACTTAGGGTTCTTCAAGGGAGTAGGAATCACGAAATTTTTAGGTATGTGGGGTTTTGTGGGTATTTTAGTCCCTACCCATGCCCAATTTCTCCCTAATTCTATGTTTAAGTTACAAACTTTTGATGGGTCGTAACCCAAATGCATGTTTCCTCAAAAATCGATATGTGCATGTTTTAGTATGCCTAAAATCATGGGTTTGAATTATTGGGATGTTTTCACCTATTTTATTCATTATTTGATGATTTAATCTCTAAAAGCACTTGTGCCCAAATCATGGGGTTTTAGTGAAATTCATGGTTATGGTGATTTTCTCAAGCATGGTATGAACTCTTGAATTTAAGCAAGTTTTCAACTACTCATGTTATTATGATCATGTTTTCCTATAAATTAAGCATTTCATGTATGATTGAAACTATGGGAAATGCCCACACATCACTTATGATT
>JACEIK010007136.1:3181-40137 GCA_018107945.1 Datura stramonium
GTCAGATCCAAAGAGGAAAGGAAAGGGAATGTTAGAAGAGTAAATTGAAATTTCTATATTTTGTTAAAGAAGAATTCCCTCCCCCTTTTTTCTATTGTTGTGAGAGTATTTATAGAGGAATAAGAGAGCTATAGTTCTGATGAGTTGGTAATTTACCAACTTATCTAGCTATTAATCATGAGTTATTGCTTTGTTTTAACGCAATTTAGAAGGATTTTATGCCTTTTCTTCTCATATGTGCATGGATTTCTTTTGAAACAAAGATGATGGAGGATTTGATCTTAAAGAAATGTGCCAAAGGAAAAACAAGTGACATGCATGCCACAAGGCAGTACCTATGTCTAGTAGGTGCCAAGCGAAAGGAGTTGAAAGGTTTTTAGAAATAGACCTGCGTGCCGCAAGTTAGTATCTGCAGATTGAAAGTGCCATGTAGGAGGAAGTAAGAGAACACTACCCTAGATTTGTTGATGTACCTACATGCCGCAAGTCCACACCTGCAAAATGCAGGTGCCAATGCATGTTAGCCACGTCTCCTCCGAAGGGCAAATCATCCCAGAAGGCAAGAACGTACTTGGGAATAAGGGAATTTTGGGGATTTGTGCAAGGAATATATGTAGATTTTTTAACCTATTTGTATATTCAACATTGAATAAGAAAAATATAGATATAAAGAGTATAATTTTTATATTTTCTTCTTCTTCTTCCTTGTGAAAACACCATTGTTGAAGATACAAAGCTAGAAGTGATTTTAATTGCTTATGATGATTGGTTTTGAGGAATTCTTCTTTTGTATAATTTCTCTTTCACTAATTATGAGAAGCTAATTTCTCTTCTAGGGTGTGTGTGAATGATGGGTGTTTAGAATTAATGGGGTATTAACTTATTGATCTTAGAATTGATAATAATATGTCGATCTATTGATTTCTTTGAGTTTTAAACTAAAAATTAATGGTTGCAAATATTAATAGAGTTCTCAAACTTTTCTTTTTCTTGAGAGAGAGAATTGAAGTTGGGTAAGACATTAATAGTGAGGATGTGGAGCTTTGGATCTATGTGTTGGAGCTAAAAATTGTTTATACCCAATTCAGGCTCCATTCAAGGGCTAGAGCTAGAAATAGTCTACACACTCACTCAAGCGATGATTGGTTGTTTTGTAGATCATGGTTTTGGGGTTTCATAAACCCAAAATATACACACTCTTTTGATTGAGAAACTTAGAGTGTAGCCAAAATCAAATCTATCTATTCACTAATTGATTCTAAGGCTCTTAGTTAATACCTATCAAGATGATGCCCTATCAAGTACACACCCCTAGACTTTCTAATCTTGTTAACAACAATCGTGTCACCTTGCTTTGATTTAAATTTCATTTGACACTTGTTCAAACCGCTTCCCCAAAATTTACTTTATGTTTTGACATGGTGCTGGCTCTTGTGAATTAATTCATAACTTTTGATAAATATAGCCTCTAATCTTTGTGGAAAATTGACCTCAACTCTTGTTGGGTACTTGTTTTGCAAATGACCGTAGCCACCTCCTTAATTGGAGAGTTGTTTTGGACATTATCAAAAATGACATCATTGTTGGGGATTGAAAATTGATTGCAATTAGTTTGTTGATTCACATTTGTGTTGTATCTTGTTTTTCTTTGACGTTTTTTTGTTGCTCTTGTTGGCTGAACAGGATAAAGGATGAGCCACGCTAATAATAATGACGGTGTTGATAGATTCATGGATGTTGAAGATAAGTCAGTAGCTCATGGGGTAGCTAGTGCAATTTGACTACCTCCAATGGTAGGGAATGCGGTGTTTCCTATTACTATCACCATGCTACATCTCATCCAAATGAAAGGAATATTTGGTAGCCTTGTGGGTGAAGATGCCAATCGGCACATAAGGATTTTGTTGAAATCTACCAGCCATTTGATGTGTTGTAGTTTTAAAGCACTTTCGATGCTTAAAACATAGAAAATATGTTGTGACTTAGGTGTATTTATATAGATATGAGGTTCTTTTACCTTATTTTTAGCGAAATTAGGTCCAGGAGTTGGATTTTGAAAAAGGAGAAAAAACGTGTAGAAAAGTGGCTTTCTACAGGTCTCAATACGAGCCGTACCTAAAAATCGTGGCAGAATTTAGAGAAAATTGCACACGTTCTAGGCCAATGTATGACTCATGGTACGAGATGTACGATCTTGGTATAAGTTGTACCTAAAAGTGGTGAAAAACTTTAGAAGAGTTGCACTTGTAGAAGTTCCTGGTACGACTGGATGCCACAAACCATAATATCAACATAAAAGTCATACCATGGAGTCATGGAAAAGTTTAGAGACTGTTAGATTTGCAGAACTACAAACCACGATTGGAATATATGATTCATAGCAACATGTCTAAAATCAGAAGTTTGAGGTCTTCTCCCAAGGGGGAGATAGTGTACTTCATTATCAGGGTCGTTTATGTGTTCCGGGTGTTGATGACTTGAGAGAGCGAATGTTGGGTGAGGCTCATGGATCTCATTGTTCTATCCACCCAGGTGCCACCAAGATGTACCATGATCTACGGGAGGTCTATTAGTGGAATGGTATGGAAAAGGACATAGCGGAGTTTGTAGCTAAGTGTCTGAACTGTCAACAAGTGAAAGTTGAGCATCAGAGACCTGGAGGTAGTATGCTACAAGACATTAGTATCCTTACTTGGAAGTGGGAGGAAATCAATATGGACTTCATCACAATGTTGCCTCGTACACGTCGATAGTATGACTCTGTTTGGGTGGTAGTAGACAGGTTGACCAAAGCAACCTATTTTTTTTCGATCAAAACTATCGATTCAGTTGAGGATTATGCTAAATTGTACATTCGGGAGTTGGTTCGGTTGTAGAGAATTCCTTTTTCTATCATTTCAGATAGAGGTACCCAGTTTACCATATAGTTTTAGAGATCATTCTAGAACGGACTTGGTACTCAGGTTAAGATTAACACAACTTTTATGGTCAGGCCGAGCTGACCATTTAGAATCTTGAGGATATGTTGAGAGCGTGTGTGATTCACTTCAAAGGTAGTTGGGATGATCACTTGCCTCTCATCGAGTTTTCTTACAATAATAGTTACCTCTCCAGCATTCAGATGGCTATGTTTGAGGCTCTCTATGGGTGGAGGTGTAGATCGCCTATTATGGTAGGTGAAGCTACATTGATAGGGCAAGATTTCGTTAATGAGACCATAGAGAAGGTTCAGCTTATTAGGGAAAGGATAAAAATAGCTTAGAGTCGTCAGTGTCATATGCATATGTTAGAAGGGGAGAGCTTGAGTTTGAGGTTGATGATTTGGTATTTCTAAAGGTGTCTCCCATGAAGGAAGTGATGAGGTTCGGTAATAAAGGAAAGCTTAATCCTCGATATGTTTATCCTTATAGAATTCTAACACGAGGGAAAAGTAGCTTATGAGTTGGAGCTACCAGCGGAGTTATCTTCAGTACATCCAATTTTCCATATATCTCTATTTAAGAAGTGCATTGGTGAATTGACCTTGGTTATTCTAGTAGAGAGCATAGGTGTGAAAGATAGCCTTAGCTATGAGGAGGTTCCAATTGAGATCCTCGATCGTCAAGTTCGGAAGTTGAGAAACAAAGAAGTAGCTTCAATAAAAGTCTTATGGAGGAATCAACTTGTTTAGGGAGCTACGTGGGAAGCCGAAGCAGATATGATAGCTAAATACCCGCATCCTTTTCCTACTAGATCAGTTTCAGCATTAGGTATTAGTTCCCTCTCTAATACTTTATTCAGTTTCACATAAAGTTCGTGTCTCTTGGTTCTTTTCACGTTTTAGCATGTATGTTCAGTATTTGGGATTTCAGTTCTTTTCCCCCAGCCTTCCAGTATGTTAACCCACATTCGAGGATGAATGTTCCCAAGGGGGAGATATTGTAATGCCCCAAAAGTCCCTAAAACTAGACTGAGGATTGGAAATGTGATCAGCAGAAAAGTGGGAAAATTTTCCTTAGAATGAGTCACAAGATGACTCGTTCGAAGTTACCATTAGTCGTGGAAAGACTCGTGGTAGGAAGTCAACATTTATCTTGACCAAAGGATGACATGAGTCGTTGTGGGAAACAACAACCCGTTAAGTGCCACGTCGTGAGATAGCAGTCCAGTTTTCCCAGAACCAACAAGTCAAGTAACGGTTTGTCACATCATGTAACGGATCATCCTGATGAGCTGTTAAGTGAAGTTCAAAAAGGTTCAAGTTTTGATTCTGTGGCAATGTAAGGGTACTACGACCCGATGGAACGAGTAACGACTCGTGGTATGGACCCGTTGGAGGAAATTCCATAAGCTAAATATATATGAACTGTGGTGGTGAATGGTGGAAGTAACAAGTTATTGTGACGGGTAATGACTCGTCCTATCTAGTTGTGGTTTGAAGATCATAGATTAGGGGAAAAGTGGAGGGTTGCAATGACAGATGCAACAATACATGGTAGCTAAGGAAGACTCGTTATATGAGTTATGGTACCTAGCAGTGTGATTTTTCCTTTGAAATCAATAAGGTTATTTTTGTAATTCCTAAACTCCTAAGTCCCAAACTACGTCATTTTAAGCTATGAAAAAAGTGTATTAAGGGAGTTTAACCTATTCTAATTCATTCAACTGCCATGCATGCAAGTTTAGAAGTTCCCCTATGAAGATCAAGCTTGAACCCTATTAATTCTTGTCCAAATCTCTTGGGCTTTCAAAGTCAAGTTTAGATTCAGCTTACCCAGGTATGTAAGGCTATGAATGAGAGTTTTCTTTCACTCTCATGCCCAAATTTATCCTCAAGATTCATGAATTCAAGTCTTAATTCAAGTTTATGATCTTATTGGGTTTTAGCCTAATTTAATGATATTCTCTATGATTTGTTTATGGGTTAATTCCCTTCATATTTCAAAACATGTTTTAAGATTCATGGGTAGATTTTATACCTATTTTGATTATAAATTCATGATTTCAAGTTTTATAAAATTATGCCCTATCTCGGGTGAACAAATAGGCGTGGGGAAGAGTGAGAGGGGGGGCTATGGGGATTCCCAAGAACTGTAAAGTTCGAAGCCACAGCCGGGCCGGGGTCAACATAGAGGAATGAAAGGGGCTGACTGTAATCTTTTGTTGGCTTTGCCAACTTATTGGAATTGCAGTCGGAGAAAAGCAGACTTTGTCGGGACTCAGACCGAGGAGCACAACGTAACTAAGAGGAGTCATTCCATTTAGGAGCGAGACAAAATGGGTAGGCAAGTTTTATGAAAAGTTAGTTTGTAGTTCATGATTTCCAAGTATGACAAAATATATAAGCGCAGTTGAATTTTTATAAATTATCCATATATATATCCATGATTTTGCCATGAAGTCTATTTTAATTATGCATTATTTTAAGGTTTGGGCAAGCCCGCAAATTAAATATGTTTAATGATTTAGCCCAGGCTAACGGAGATCAGTATGATTTAAATATATATATATATACACACACAAATACATACATACATATATATATATATATATATACACACACACACACACACACATACACACACACACACACACACACACATATATATATATGAGAGTCAAGACTCCCTAATGTTCATATTCAAGCTATATTTTGAGAATATGATTATTCAGGCATTATACATGTTTTGGGGTGGCATCTAGCGCATAGTAGTCTAGGGGTTCCAAAGGGTTTCCCGGTCATAAGCTACGCGCCAGCATGGGGATATATACTGGGACCTTTCAGGAGAGTGTTTCCCCGCCCAAGGGCACACTGTGATATCACACCTTACTTATCCTTGCCCTAATGAGGCTTAGGATGGCTCTCCTTCATGTGACCAAGATGTGGGATCATCATGTGCTCATACATGGTGGTTATCGATTATGTTAGATCTCCCTGTTCCTCATGATTTCTATTATTCATGTTCATTATTTATGATGTGCCATTTGTGACTTGGCCAAAGATCAGTTTTACGTGTTTTTACTTTTGATTTCAGCTATAACAATGTATATGATTTTTATTTTAGCTTTGGGTCATTCTATTCAAATAGGATATTCAACTTACGATTATACATGTTTCAAATTCAGATTTCAGCATGCAATCCTTACTCTCGTGATCTTATAGTTTATGTTTATATGCATGATTTCAGTTAATAGTTACTCAACATATTTTACTTACCCTGCATACTCAGTACATTCTAAGTACTAACTATATATTTTATGCTGTATCATTTCATGATATAGGTCAAACGATAAGATTTTACTTTTCATTTGCTAGTTCGGTTTCCCATTGTTGGTGAGTCCTCATCTTGAGGATCCTTCGGTTGGAGTTGAGTTATGTTCCATTGATTTCAAATTTTAGCGATCTAGTTGGGGATGTTGTCCCATTAGCTCATAAGAATGTTAAAAGGCTTATCAAAAATATATAGATTTGTTTTTAGCTTTCTCAGTGTTGACTTTGTTTATCATTGTTATGTTATTTAGACTTCCGCTTATCATGTTTTAGTTATCAAATTCCTGCCACTTGTGGTTCTAGATCCCGTGTCTCAATTTGGGGTCCCAGCTCAGGTCATGACACAATGACCCATTACATCGGATAATGGGTCTATCTATCCATCCATTGGGGGTAATCTAGAATTTATTTAAAACCCTACTAGTGACAATGACCGAATTCAACGACCCATTTTTTCATCCAACAGGTCATCCTTTATGTCCATTGGTCAAAATCCGGAGATTGAGTTTTAGACCCAGGACTAGGGCCAGTCCCAATGAGTCGTAGTCACAACAAACGATCGTTGTGCCTGTTAGTCATTACAGAGTAGTCAGACCTTTTCTCGGGGCATTTTTTAACTTTCCATTATTTTATATCTATGCTATGAAATTTTTGGGATGTATTTGGAAGGGGTATTTAGTGGACTAGTCAAATCCCACTCCCTATTCTTTCCTAAACATGCAGTGTATCATCGTAAGAACTCAAATAGTCTTTTCCAAGCAAGAGCTAGTGCTGCTTCTCTCCCTCAAACTTTCAGGTGCTTTTATCAAGGGTTCTTCTACAGGTATGTGGGATTCCAATAAGGGTTATCCTTTCCCCTTGTGTCCCAAAAGCTTTCAAATCATTATTTTGTAGTCCCATAGAAAATCATGTCTTAGGGTTTTGTTCAGTTATTAGTTCCCTTATTTACTTCAATGTTCACAATTCTTTTGAGATTTCTACTATTTGATATTCATGGTTCTATAAATTCAGTTACAAATGATACTTTTATGATGGATTTCCACAGGATTCAAGTTTTTATATAAAATGTATTTTGCTTCTATATGGCTTTGGTAAGCATGAATTTATGCTAGTCTTGGCGTTCGATCATGATTTCAGTATGTCGATATTTGACAGCATAATCAGTATTTTCCGGTTCATTAGGCTCTCAAAATACTATCAGATAAATTTTATGAATTAGCTTTAAGACACTAGTTTTTGAGCTATCTATAAATTATTAGTGAACTTATCAATTGGGGTAGTTCTTAGTATGGCGGTCCAAGGTTCAATGTGCCCATTTTCCAGAACTACGTGCCACCGAAGGTTATTAGCCCGATTTGGCATCAATTTTAGTGAACACATCAGCCATGCCTTTATACCCTGGCAAGGTATATTTTGTCCTATCAAAGGGTGTATAATCAAACACCTGGTTTAGCTCACCTGGTTATATTTCGGTTAATAGACTCTCCTATCATTTGGTGAAATTCTTGTCTCAGTCACAGTTACAAAATCAGTTGTAGTACATGATCACAACTCTTAAATCAATTTTTTACTATACCTTATTATGTATTGCAAAATACCACCAGATCCGATCTTATGCCATTTTGAGTCATAGATATTAACTCGGTTGATTATTCATTTATCTTTTTATATGTATTGTTCTTTATGTCATTTCAGTTTTCATCTCATTACCAATTATATTAATACTAACGCAAATTTTTTATATATCATTTTATAAATTCCAGACTTTTAGAGCTAGGCGGTGGGGTTAGCTTCTCAACTGATTTATTACGACAAAGTTTCTATTGGTGAGTCCTTATCTTCCAAGGATGATTCATCATCTTATGTATTTGCCATTCTTAGTTTTTTTTGTTTCAGACATTCGAGTTAGCTGGGGGTTTATCAACAACATTAGTTTCTCTTAGAAGGCTTTAAGGCGGTATGTTAGTATCATCTTGAGTTTAGTGTTTTGATTAAATTGCAATATCTTAACAGATGTTCTCTGATTATAAAAGCCTTTTTTATTTGTTTAATAATAACTTCCACTTAATATTCTTTTACAGTAGTTCAGTCATTATAAATTGTGCTATGCCATGGGTTTGCTTAGGGTCACTTGTGATCCTAAGTCTCGTGTTGCGTCCCGGGTGCTGACTCGGGTCATGAAGAAGTTGGTATCAGAGCATTAGGTTTAGAGTTTCTTAGGATGTATTAAAGCCACATTAAGGAGAGTCCTTTTCATGGGCGTGAAGCGTGTCACACTTATGAGGAGGAGGCTACAAGGCATTTTAGGAAAAAAATTCCCTTTCTTCATGAATCTTATCGTGTGTAGAGTTTTAGTCTCTAAAATATCTTTCTAATTCATGCTCTACCATTTTCAGTTGATAATGCCTCTAAAGGGAAACAGAAGGAGGAACGGTAAGGCTAACCAACCAGCCCCACTAGCTCCTCAGGATTATCAAGTGTCACATACGGAGTTCCAGGTACGCTATTCAAATGCTGGCTTAGGCATTGGCCAACTATGTCAACCAACAGGTCATCGTACCTGCCATTACAAATGGGTCCATAGCTACTTCAGAGTCCAAGATTTTACTTGGATAAATCCCCAGCATTTCATGGAGTCTAAGGTAGATGAGGACTAGCAGGGTTCATTTACAAGGTTTGGTCACCCAAATCATGGGTGTTACTTCTACCAAAAGTGCCAGTGTTGCTTATCGGTTGAAAAGGGTGGCTGGAATGGTATAAGCAGTGGAAGAGGAAGGCGGAATAGTGCGGGTTCGGTGGTGGAACGAGTTTGTGACTGCATTCATTAGGCCAGATTCTTTCCTGAGAGTTGAGAAACTAAGGTCGTTGAGTTTGTGAATTTGAAGCAAAATGACATGGCAGTGCAGGAGTATTCCTTGAAGATCACCCAACTATCAAAGTATGCTCGGAAAATGGTTGCATTTTGAGAATACATGCTCAAATTCATGAATAAGGTCTCGAACTTGGTAGCCAAGTGTTGGATTGCCATGCTTATCAACGAGATGAACCTTGTAACACCCCAAAACTTACCTAGACCAAACTTAAGCTAAGCAGGTTAAACAAGAATTTTGCCTCGGAATGAGTTGAGATGTGATGCGTTGTCGGCTCCAAAGACCCGTTGTCTTCATCGTGGTCGGTCTTTTGCCTTGTGATCCTTTGGGAATAAATAGGACGTAAGAATGACCTGTTGTGAGGAGCAATTCGTTCTATTATTCTTCATGTTTACAGTTCAGAGATTTTCCCTTTCCAGGAACCCATGAGTCGTACGATGAGTCATCTTTTAAAGTAATGACTCGTGAGGTGACTCGTTAGTTGAAAGCCAGAGAATGTTGAAAATTTCCTTCAATGTAACTGAGTGGCAACAATGACCATTGTATCACACAAAAAGTCGTTGTGTTCACCCTAGTGTCAAGCCATGATCCTTAGACTTTTTCTAGTGGAATACAAGTCGATACAACGACCATGGTTCTACCAACGAGTCGTTGTGTCGGCTCGTTGTTGGGGCTCCCATGTTTCTGACGATGACAATGGGAGGTACCAATGACCCATTGGTTCTTCCAAGCTGGTCATGGTCCCCACCCGTTTCCCATTTCCAGTAAGCCAAAGAATCCAGGCGGACCACGCTGGTCCCAATGAGTCATGGTGTCAACCAACGGCTCATTACGCGGCCCGTTGGTCCTTCTGTCGAAGATAGTTTTCCAAACTTTCTCCCGAGTTATTTTGTAATTTTCCACCTTTTAATCCTAAAATATGTTTTGGGGTTATATTCAGGAATTTATAGGGCTAATCGAGCAATTATACCCCATTCCTCTCATTCCATTAGAGGGTAGATCGTAGAACTTTTTTAGAAAAACTCAGAGATGAAGCAAAGGGTTAAACTTTCTTCTCGGATCTTCTCAAGGGTTTCCGCCAGGATTTTCATCACCGGAGTATGTGAAAATTTAGCAAGGGAATTGTAACGACCCAAACATAGCTTCGTATCGAGACACGGGATAAGAAACCCCCGAGAGGCTCCGTCGACCCATGGCATGAACATACATCTAACTCAAACATTAGATAAGCAGAGATCATCCTAGATAACATAAGCGGAAGTCCTAACAGTCACTTAACATTGGAATACGCCTGGGATCCAAAGCTTAAATACAAACTATGTCCAAATAAGCCTCTAATATTGACGAGTTAATGGGACAAGAACCCAACTAACTCATTATAGTCTGAAAACTGAAAAAATGAAACACAACTGATAACAAGGGCCATCGCAAGATGAGGACTCACCAACTGATAATGGGAAGTGCCCCAACTTTGGAAGTCTGACTAGCGATGGGATGATGGATAACTTCGAGAAGCTTGAATCATAAATACAACATAGAGGTATACGGTTAGTATGTGGTATGTACAGAGTATGCAAGGTAAATATAAAACTGCTAAATAAGTAAAAATCATTAAACATGCATAGTATAAACATAATCAAAATAAGATTCTGAGAGTAGACCTTGCATTCTATTTTAAATCACAATTCGAAGATATTGGACATCATAACTGAATAGGGACAGCCCAAGCTGAAAATTGATAATCATAAGTAAAAACTGAATCATTTGGTCAAACCTTCTGAAAACGTAATGTCATGACTGATGTACATGTATAACTACAATCATGAGGAACAATGGAGACTTGTCATATAACCGAAATTACCACAATAGAACTTACGTGGTCCTGACTAATACACTCAAGTGGGAGGAGTTGTCTAAAGTATTGCTAGGGCTAAGGGAGCTACCATGATATCAATATCGGCTCCAAGGCCCTTGGGAGATAGGAAGCTCAAAAGGAGGTCAAAATAATCTGATCATACCTACGTTGGTATGTAGTTAAGGCATAAAGGGTTGATGACCCTTATACTTGGTGCTAGACACTACTCCCAAAAACATGCATATGATCTCATCATTTTTCAAGCTGAGCTGACAATCATCTAGTGACGAAGCTGAATAATCAAATATGTAATCATGCATAAAATCTGAAATCATATCATGCGGAACTATAGCTCATACCGCTACCACAATATGAACATAATGAGATGTGCTCAAAACCATGTAGTAGAATTAATTCATGAAATCATAAAACATACTTGATCATATGGAAACTTGCCCAATATAAACATGCTTAGAGTAAACTTGATTCACTTTGAAAACATGAACATAAACATAGGTATTTCGAATCATACTTTCTTGATAACATCTGTGTGCTTGTACACATACTTATTAGATCTCAAATTTCACGAGCTTTCATGGATGGATATCATAGTTTAGAAAACTTTAAGACATAATTTATAATTTAAAACATTGTAAAATCACCCATTAATCATAATTCATCATTTAAAATATGCTTAGATCATACCCATGATTGAAACTTAGGAATTCATGCACTGTGTAAAAGCCCCATGGAATCATCAATTAGAACATCATGAATTGAGAGAGAATTAGGCATGTGTGTGGACTATTTCACCCATTCATAGTCTTACATACTTGAATAGACTTGATTTTCACACTTCCTTGATTGCCCAAAGAGAATTGAAAGAACATGAAGAACTAGCGTTGATGACCTTTCAAACCTCTAAGCTTTCATACTTCAATTTGGATAGGCTTAGGCAAACGCCCTTCTTAAAACACTCTTTCTGGGCTTAAAACTGACGTAGTTTAGGTTTTTAGGAACATAGAAATTTATGGAAAAGCCCTTAGTAAATTCGAAGGAAAATCCACACTGCCAGTCTTAACGAGGGACTGGATGACTCACGTCCTTGGCCATAGTTCGTAGTGTTGCATTCATTACTTACTACCAAAATTCTTATAAGATTTACCACGAGCGACACGACTTGTGGTGTACCCGATAGTCATGGTGACCAATCTTTTAGGTACACTACCAAATTTTCTAACTTTTTGTCAACCCTTTGACTGACTCACACTTGATGACTCGTGGTGTTGACCGTAACTCGTGGTGTACACCGTGATCTTAAATTCCCAAATTTTAATAAGTCTAGCCTCTCCCCTGAGTCGCCCAATGACTCTCATTGGATTCCTGGTGGAGTCAGCCGGACGCGTCACGGCTGTGCGAAAATCCTATTTTCTTTGTTTTCAAACTCCAGGTCGATCTTAGAGTTTTTGAGATATTACAATATCTCACACGAGAACATTCATCCTCGAATGTGGAAAAACATACTGAAAAGCAGAGAAATGCAATCATCATACTCACATACCGAACATACATATTTGAAAACTGAAGGAGTGACTGACTTCGGTTTAAACTACATGACTGAAAAGAATTCCTAAATCTCACATACCTTTATTAACATGAATGAAACTGGGGCACATAGGCTGAACATGAAACTGAATATTACTAAGGAGGAAAACTGATACCTGGCTAGCCAGGCCGGAAGGAAATAAGTGCGGGTATTTAGCCAAATAATATATGCCTCGGTTCCATGTGGCTCCTCAACATGTTTGATTCCTCCATAAAATTTGACTGAAGCTATTTCTTTGTTTCTCAGTTTTGGGCATTAACGATCAAGTATCTCCACAGAACCTCTTCACAACTTTTCTTTCCACTGTACTGTCCACCGGAACAACTAGAGCTGGATCACCCAAACCTTCTTTAAGAGATATATGGAAAAGCGGATGAGCCCAAAGCTAATTTTGAGGGAAGCTCGCTCATATGCTACCTTGCCAACCCGTTTAAAAATACGGTATGGGCCAAAGAACCGGGACTGAGTTTCCCTTTCTTCCCAAATCTCATCACTCCTTTCATGGGGGATTCCTTCAAAAACACCCAATCATCAATTTTAAAGTCAAGATCCCTCCTCCTCACATCCGCATAGGACTTTTGGTGACTTTGAGCTATTTTCAACCTGTCCCTAATAAGTTGAACCTTTTACATGGCCTCGTGGACTGAGTCTGATCCTATCACTACATCTTCATCGACTTTAAACCAGCAATGGGCGATCTACATCTCTGCCCATAGAGATCCTCAAACGGAGCCATCTGAATTACAGTGTAGTTGTTGTTATGAAAACTTGGCAAGAGGCAAATTATCATCCCAACTTCCTTTGATGTCTATCACACATGCTCTCATCATGTCCTAAAGAGTCTGAATAAGTCCACTCTGCCTGACCATAGATATGTGGGTGAAATGTTGTCTAAAGTTTTGACACAGGTACCAAGTCCTTGTTGAAACAATCTCTCAAAGCTGGAAGGTAAACTAAGTACCTCTATCTTATATGATGGACAAGGGAACTCCATAGACAGGCAACCACAATGTATAGTTATCATAATCCTCAGCTGAGGTTTTAGTCTTGACTGGTAGGAAATGAGATGCTTTGGTCAACCTATACACAACAACCCAAATAGTTATATTGTCGGCGAGTGCGAGGGAAACCACATGATGAAGTCCATATTAATCTTCTCCCACTTCCAATTAGAGACTATGTCCCGACCTGAGTTCACCTGACCATAACACGGGACAAGAAACCCCGAGACTCAAGTCGACCCATAGCATTATCATACACTTATCATGGAAAACATAAAACAACATGAAAAAAGTGGAAGCAATACAAGAATCTAATATGAACCATAAAGACCATAACCATACTTAAGATACAATGCTGAATCTGTCTAAACATGTCTGAGATCCTTCTATTAAATTGATGAGCTGCTGGGACCAGCCCCTAGCTAACTCATAAAGTCTGGAAACTGAAACCATAAGAAAATATGAACATAATCACGTCCTCGGAGGATAAGGACTCAAAAAAGAGCCAGCGAGTAGGGATGAAAGCGTATCTAACCGAGGTGAGTCGGGAACTGAATCTATATCATGGAAATGATATACCACAAAAAGGCGTGCGGTTAGTACTTGAAATGTATTGAGCATGTGGGATGACATAACAATTAAATAAAACAAATATATGATAGGGTTTATCAAATAAATCAACATAACTTCCTCATCATGCTATTCACATGCTTTATTATTCTCATACACAGATACATACATGGAACTTCTTTTTGAATCTCATTTTGGCTAACATCTTACATCTCATGCATAAGGTTAAATTCTGAGCATATAATAAGTGCCAAATCTAAAATTAGTAGCGTATATTGTACTGAATCGTACTAATAATTGAGACTGATCATCATCTTATTAAGCCATTATAATCTTAAAGCTGGGTCATGCAAATTTGAGATCTTACTGATATCATCATTAAGGGAGTATCTCTTTACTATAGAGGATACCGGCTGTACTAGGGAGTCACTATCTACTATGGAGGATCCCGACAGATGCTAGAAGTCCTCTCTACTATTGAGGATCCCGACTTATGCTAGGAGTCACTCTCTACTATTGAGGTCTCGACTAATGCTAGGGAGTCACTCTCTACTATTAGGATCCCTTGTGATGCTAGAATCGAGGAAGTGTTTTGGTCTTACAATATATATATATATATATATATATATATATATAGTCTATGCTACTGCAGTGATCAGAAACATCTACTAACAACAAGCAAAACATTTGGGAACTACCATTCTCATGATTTATCATCATAACTCTTACCATCATGGAGCCATACTATCATTTTTTTTTTCATAGGTCAACATTAATGAGCATCTTTTGGTTTCATCAAGCGCCTGCTTTCTCATCGTTAAATTCCAGCTTCATATTAATCTGCATGTATCATGGAGACATTCATGACCCATAAATTCAACAGCCCTTTAATGGGAATACATTGATTCATATAATCTAGATTTACAAGAAAAAGCTATGTGCTTACTCATTTTTCAATATGTACAACAAAATCTTATAGGAAGTGGCCATCTTTAATAAGACCAATTTCACGATTTATTCCAATTCATAGAGAAGAATGCATTAGATAAGCCATTTATCATAAATTTGCTTCTTACCCAATTAATTCCATAAAGACATAAAAGGACATTCATATTTTAATTTCAATTATTCAAGTCCATGAACTCTAATTTAATCTCCTCACATCTATCATTGACATATTCAAATTCACACGGGTGATCATATAATCATCATAAACATGGATGCAAGGGATTTGTGATAATTGAATTAAAATGACAAAACCTATTTAAAACACTAATCATTCATGAAGAATATTTCATAACTCCACTCTTTTCATCACCCAACATAATTCAAGATAACCCAATCATTTTACGCGTACTTATCTCATAGTCACAACGTATCTTGAAATTTAAAGAGTTGTAATTTAAAGAGTTGTAGGAGGATTCACCATCAATTTAAAACCCTAGGTCATGCATCTTCTAGAATAGTAGAAATTGGGCATTTTAAATGAAAACATTTTGAGTCACAAGGATGGAAGAGTATCCTTGTTGAAAAAAACACATTCCTGGTAGAGAAACCCAACTTGAAAATTCCCTTGAAGCTTGATGAACACATTGGTGAAGTTCTTAAATCTTGAGAGGATAGGAAGAAGAAGAGATTGAGAGATATTTTGAGAGAATGAGGGTTTGTACTTGTAGAAAACCCTTAAAAATGTCCCAAACAATACACAAAATGACGTAGTTTAAAAGTTAAAAGCATAGGAGTTTACAAGAATGACCCTGAAGAAAACTGGAAATTTCCCCAAATCTGGAGTCACGACTCATGTAACGAGTCGTCGTCCCATCTAACAAATCATCATCACACCCGTTAAGCACACTGGAAACTTCACATAGTTTCATCATCCTTCAAACCACGACAAACGTAACGAGTTGTTACTCTACCTAACGACTCGTTAGACCCATTCGTCAAGTGCACCGGAAGACTACTTCATGACTTCAACTCTTCCCATCTAACCACGGACTCGAGTCGTTCCCACACTTTACGACTCGTCACATCCTTTCATCAACTACACTGACTTCTCACTTGATTCATTACCCAATGACCAACCTAACAAATCATTGCTCGGCAAGATGACTCGTCAGGTCATCCGTGGGCACTAGGCTTTCCATCCCCTCCTTACAGTTCATCACGGGTCAAACCACGACCCCTTAGGTCTCCTAACGAGTCGTTCCCCGACTCGTTCTGAGGAAACTTTTTGCTAATTTTTATGTTGAGCTTCTTCTAACTCCGAGGTCTGATATTTTTGACTTTTGGGGTGTTACAATATCTCCCCCTTTGGAACATTCCTCCTCGAACGTTTTCTTAACACACTGAGAAGATAGAGATGAAACTGATATTGAAATACCAATTAATCACAGCTAAACATCAACAGAGTATCTGACTTCGGACCAAACCTATGCTCCCAATCTGAATATCCACATCTAACATACATACAATGGTACAAGGGAAACCGAAGAACATGAGACCAACATAGAACTAAACAGAACATTTGAAAAAAATTCCATTCCCCTTTTTATCTGGCAGTAAACTGATATAGGTTGATCCCACGTTCTCGAATCGCGTCTTGATACTAAGCTAACATTCACGATATAAAATCTAACTGAGGGTAGGGAATTCATAAGCACGAGTTATTCTTGACATCTAAAATTGAGCACAGACAAAAGATAATCTAACTCTATTGAGTTAATAAAAACTTCTAAAGACTAAGTTCGAGCTTACCATATTGGAACACATAAATTAACACATATAACTGATTCATAACATGAAAATGAGCATAAAGAACTTATAGAGCAAGACCGGCATCACTGTCTGAAGCAGTTACTTCTAAACCTCGGGGAATCTACATATCGGAATGGACATCACCCTAACTTCAACTGAATCAAAAGGGAAATAATCTAAACCTCGAAGGGATTGACATACTACACTGCTAAGGCTAAAACTTCTTTATGAGCACCCTCAAGGTCTGATTTACTACGCACACTCACTATCTCCCCTTAGCTTGTAGTCATCATTCTAAGACTCCTGAATCTTCCTTAAGATCAGGACAATTTACAAACTCTTAGCTTCTCTTCCACCGCTATCCTTCACTACAAGCCTCACACAAATAACTATTCACATTACCCATCGATAATATCTTCCTGCAATCACAACAGGGCTTCTCATTCAATACTGGGCTGACATCATATAAGGGTTAATACAAAACATACAACATACCTATGGCCACTACTAGGGACTTGCCTTTATCCTGGTGTGTTGTTCTTTCATAGGAGCTATTTTGATGACATCCGCCATCTGGGCTAGATAATCCATCCTACTGAAATGGGCGAGCTATGGGGGACACTAAAGAAAAGGTCGAGGACCTACTCTCGCCCTGTTTTGCCGCTATGCAATCCCGGTGCTTATGGCCCGACTTGCCGCACCAGAAACAAACATCCGACCCAGCCATACACTCTCCCAATGCTTCCCACAGCTGGCACACATGGGATACGAGATCCCCTTTACTCTAAGCCTGTATGGGGCACTAACTATTGAAAATGCTGGGGCTTCCAACCTTTGCTGAGAAAATGGGAGGTGTCCACCACTCGTCCTTGGCGAAGAGAACTCTTAATTTCCTCTCCTAGCCCTCTTGGCCTCTCTCTCCTTTTCCTTTACTTTCTCCGCCTCCATTTGTTGCACAAATATCACCAAATTTGAGAAGTCTATATCCCTGTGCAACATGGCAGTCCTGCACTCTTTAATCAAGGAGTCTAACACTCTATTCACGAACCTTCTCACTCTTACCCTTTGGTCCGCTACCATCTCTGGGACATACTTGAATAGCCGGGTAAATTCCAACACGTACTCTTGTACTTTTATGTCATTCTATTTCAGGTTGATGAATTCTACCGCCTTAGCCTCTCTTAACTCTTTAGGGAAAAACCTATCAAGGAATGCGGTTTTAAATTCATCCCAACTCACGGGGCCTGCTCCAGTCCCTCGATTGTCCCTCCACTAACAAAACCAAATGTATGCAACCCCTTTTAGCTGGTAGGAGGCTCAGTCCCTGCTTTCAATTCCCGTCACCCCCATTATGTGGGTAATCTTCTGAATCTCTTCCAAAAACTCCATAAGGGTCCTCTTCTATCTTTGACCCCAAAAACTCAGGTGGATCCATTCAGAGAAAATCTCTCACTTGTCGCTGCCACATTTCTATTTTGGGGAATATGAGACATTGCTTGTTTGTTAATCTGGGCGGTTACGGCCTGTGCCAACATGTTAAGAGTTTCTCGAAACTCGGCATGGGTAACATGGTCGTTCCTTGGGTTTGTCGGGGTTGGTGATCATTACTATTTCTCCTTCCATTTGATCATCTAGGAGGCATTATCTACGAGTGTGCAAACCACGAGTCAGAGGGAGGAATTGTTTAGAGCTTCATACTCTACACACTGTAAGAATCATGAAGAAAGGGAACATTCCTAGAACATCTCGTAGCCTCCTCGTCATAAGTGTGGCGCGTTTCACACCGAAGAAGAAGACTCTACTTTACGTGGCTTTCAAACACCCTAGGACACTCTAAACCTTTGCTCTGATACCAAGTTTTACACGACCCGGGTTCACACCCGGGCCGTAACACGGGACAAGGATCCCCGAGAGGCTCCATGTCGACCCATGGCATTATCATAGCATACATTTATNCTCCATGTCGACCCATGGCATTATCATAGCATACATTTATCATGGAAAAAATATAAAAACATGAAAAAGAGGAAGCAATACAAGAATATAATATGAACCATAAAGACCACTTTACCATACTTAGATACAATGTTGAATCTGTCTAAACATGTCTGAAAGCCTTCTATTAAACTGATGAGTTGCTGGGACAAGCTCCCAGCTAACTCCTAAAGTCTGGAAACTGAAACCAAAAGAAAATATGAACATAATCACGTCCTCGGAGGATGAGGACTCACCAAGAGCTGCTAAGTAGGGATGAAGCGTATCTAACCCCGAGGTTGAGTTTGGGAACCTGAATCTATATCATAAAATGATAAAGCACAAAAAGGCGTGCAGACATTACTTGGAATGTATTGAGCATGCGGGATGACATAACAATTAAATAAAACAAATATATGATAAGGATTTAATCAAATAAATCAACATAACTTCCTCCTCATGCTATTCAAACGCTTTATGATTCTCATACACAGATACATACATGGAACTTTTTTTTTAATCTCATTTGTATAATATCTTAGAACTCATGCATAAGGGTTAAATTCTGAACATATAATAAGTGCCAAATCTAAAATTAGTAGCGCATATTGTATTGAATCCTTACTAATAACTGACACTGATCATCATCTTATTAAGCCATTATAATCTGAAAGCTGGGTCATGCAAGACTAAATCATACTGATATCATCATTGAGGGAGTATCTCTCTACTATGGAGGATCCTGACTTCACTAAGGAGTAACTCTCTACTGTGGAGGATCCCGACTGATGCTAGGGAGTCACTCTCTACTATCAAGGATCCCGACTGATGCTAGGGAGTCACTCTCTACTATTAAGGATCCCGACTGATGCCAGGAAGTCACTCTCTACTATTGAGGATCTTGACTGATACTAGGGAGTCACTCTCTACAATTGAGGGTCTAGACTGATGCTAGGGAGTCACTCTCTACTATTGAGGATCCCGACTGATGCTAGAATCAGAGAGGTACTGGTCTTACATTATATATATATCTGGTCTATACTATTGCAGCTAGTCAGAAACATGAACATCCTCTGCTTTCTTCATAGTTCATTCATTTCGAAAGGACTAGGGGCTAATTTCTACTAACAACAAGCCAAACATTCGGGAACTATCATTCTCGTGCTTTATTATCATAACTCTTATCATCATGGAGCCATACTAGCATTTTTTTCATAGGTCCAACCTTAATGAGAATCTTTGGTTTCACATCAAGCATGCTACTTTCTCATCGTTAAATTCTAGGTTCATATTAATCCGCATGTATCATAGAGACATTCATGACCCATACATTCAACTCATACTTTAATGGGCATACATTGATTCATATAATCTAGATTTACAGGAAGCTATAGGCTTACTCATTTTTCAGCATGTACAACAAAATCATATGGGAAGTGTGCATCTTTGGTTCATAAGACCCATTTCATGATTTATTCCAATTCATGAGAAGAATGCATTAGATAAGCCATTATCATAAATTTACTTCTTACCCAATTAATTCCATCAAGACATAGGGACATGAATATTTTACTTTCAATTATTCGAGTCCATGAACTCTAATTTAATCTCGTCACATCTATCATTGACATATTCAAATTTTCATGGGTAATCATATAATCGTCACATATTAAACATGGATGCAAGGGATTTGTGATAATTGAATGAACAATGACAAAACCTTATTTAAAACTCTAATTATTCATGAAGAATATTTCATAACTCCACAATTATCATCACCCAACACATAATTCAAGATAACCCAATCATCTTACGTCGTACTTATCCCATAGTCAAAACGGATCTTGAATTTTAAAGAGTTGTAGAGGGATTCACCATCAATTTAAAACCCTTGGTCATGCATCATCTAGAATAGTAGAAATTGGGTGTTTTAAATGAAAATATTTTGGGCACAAGGATGGAAGAGTATCCTTGTTTAAAAACCCGCATACCTTATAGAGAAACGCAGCTCAAAAATTTCCTTAAAGCTTGATGAACACCTTGGTGAAGTTCTTGAATCTTGAGAGCAGAGGAAGAAAGAGGAGCTTGAGAGATATCTTGAGAGAATGAGGGATTGGACTTGTAGAAAACCCTTAAAAATGTACCAAACAGTACACAAGACGTCGTAGTTTAAAAGTCAAAAGCATAGGAGTTTACAAGGATGACTCCGTAGAAAATTGGAAATTTCCCTGAATCTGGAGTCACGACTCACGTAACGAGTCGTCGTCCCATCCAACGACTTGTCATCTCGCTCGTGAAGCACACTGGAAAATTTACACAGTTTTATCATCCTTCAAACCACAACCAACGTAATGAGTTGTTACTCCACCCAATGAATCGTTAGACCCATTCGTCAAGTGCACTGGAAGACTACTTCAAAACTTCAACTCTTCCCATCTAACAACGGACATGAAGAGTCGTTCCCACACTTAACGACTCATCACATCCTTCCGTGAACTAAACTTACTTTTCAATTGATTCATTACCCAACGACCAACCTAACGAATCGTTGCCAGGCAAGACTACTCTTAAGGTCATCCGTGGCCACCAGACTTGCAATCCCCTCCTTACAGTTCATCACGGGTCAAACCACGAATCGTTAGGTATCCTAACGAGTCGTTACCTGACTCGTTCTGAGGCAACTTTCTACTAGTTTTTATGATGAGCCTCTTCAAACTCCGGGGTCTGATCTCTAGGACTTTCGGGGTGTTACAGAATGCTATTGTCTTGAAGCACACCTCCCAGTCTTTGATGCTACACCTTTACCTGCTGACAATTCGGACACTTAGCCACAACTCCACTATGTCCTTCTTCATGTCATTCCACCAATAGACTTTCCGTAGGTCATAGTACATCTTGGTGGCACCTGGATGTTATGGAATATCTGGAACCATGAGCCTCGTGCAATATCCGGTCTCTTAAATCATCAATATCTAGAACACACAAATGACCCTGATATCGAAGCACACCATCTCCCCCTTTGGAGAAGACCTCTACCTTCTGATTCTGAACAACTTCCTTTAACTTTACAAAAATAGGGTCCTCATCTTTTGTAGCCTTTACATTGTCACCAAGGATGATTCAGATCTGTTATGAACAATAACACCACCATCGGTCGAGTAAACCAAACGAACTCCCAACCGTGCATGCGGACACACATCTATTCATCAGCTCCTTCCTCCACTTATCTAAATGGGACACACTCTCCATTGAAAGCCTACAAAGAGAGTCTTCTACCACATTAGAGTTGATTGGATGGTAAAGGACACTCATATCATAATCCTTGAGTAACTCCAACCACCTTCTTTGACATAGATTTAGATCCTTTTGGGTAAACACGTATTGCAGGCTTTTGTGGTCCATAAACACATCTACATGGACCTCGTACAAATAGTGCCTCCAAATATTCAAGGAAAATACTACCATTGCCAATTCAAGATCATGAGTTGGATAATTCTTTTCATGAACCTTCAGCTACCTAGAAACAAATGCTATCACATTACCATGCCGCATCAATACACAACCAAGGCCAATTCTCGAAGCATCACAATATACTACAAACCCATCGGTACCCTCAGGTAGGGTTAACACCGGTGCTGAGGTGAGTCGAGTCTTCGACTTTTGGAAGCTCCTCTCACAAGCCTCTGACCATTGACACTTCACTTTCTTCTGGGTCAATTTGGTCAACGATGCTGCAATAGATGAAAACCCTTAACAAATCTCCAATAATAATAAGTTAAACCCAAGAAATTCTTGATATCCGAAGGATTCACAGGTCTAGGCAAATTCTTCACTGCCTCTATCTTTTGAGAGTCTACCTTTACACCCTCATTTGACACAACATGACCCAAAAATGCCACTTAATTCAACCAAAACTCGCATTTACTGAATTTAACATATAACTGGTGATCCTTAAGAGTCTGTAGCACCACTCTCAAATGAGCGGCATGCTCCTATTCGCTCTTAGAGTATATAATGATATCATCCATGACCACAATCGTGAACATGTCTAGATATGGCTTGAACACCCTGTTCATCAAATCCATAAATGCTGCAGGAGCATTCGTTAGCCCAAAAGACATAACTAAAAACTCGTAATTACCATACCGAATCTTGAAGGTTGTCTTCGGAATATTGCTCTCCCGAACCCTAAGCTTATGATATTCAGATATGAGGTCTATCTTTGAAAAGCACTTAGCACCCTGAAGCTGGTCAAACAAATTATTAATCCTAGGGAGAGGATACCTGTTCTTGATGGTAACCTTGTTGAATTGGCGATAGTTAGTTCACATCCAAAGGGAATCATCTTTCTTACAGACAAAGAGAACTGGTGCACCCCACGGGGATTTGCTTGGTCTGATGAAACCGGTGTCTAAAAGGTCGTTTAACTTGGCTGGGGTCATTCTGTTAGGAGGAATAGATATAGGCTACGTATCAGAAACAAGGTCAATACCAAAATCGATCTCCCGCTTGGGAGGAATTCCCGATAAATCATCTGGGAAGACTTCTGGACATTCACATACTACTGGAACTGACTGGATAATTGGGGTGTTGGACGTAGCATCTTTAAACCTAACTATATGATACACACAACCCTTAGAAATCATCTTTCTGACCTTAAAGTAGGAAATGAAATGACCTACAGGAATAACTGAACAACCCTTCCACTCTAAGACTGGCTCACCCAGAAATCTGAACTCTACTGCACGAGTTCTACAATTCATTGAGGCATAACATGCAAAGAGCCAATCCATGCCGAGGATAACATCAAAATTAGTCATGGCTAACTCTTCTAAATCTGTTGAGGTGATTTTCTGAAGGACTGTGACTGGGCAATTTCTATACACCCGTCTAGCTATAACTAAATCATCAACTGGCGTAGAGACTGAGAAGGGTTCTGAAAAGTATTTGGGATTGATTCCGAAACTACTAGAAACATACGATATCACAAAAGATAAAGTAGCCTTTTGATCTAACAATGCATATACATCACGGTGGAGTACTTGTAACATACCAGTGACTACATCCGGGGCGAACTCTTGCTCTTGACGGGATGCTAGGGCATAAAATCTGTTATGGCATTGTCCGCCACCTGTACTAGTAGCTGCCCCCTACTGAGCTGGGCGTGCTGGTGGAGCTGCTGAACTAGAAGCTGGGCCTCAACATCTAACATTACCCTTTTTGGATGCTAGGCCATCTCTAAGCATATGTTTGAGCTTCCCACACCTGAAGCAAGCACTTGTACTTTCCAAACACTGCCCTGTGTGTCTATGGACACATCTGCTACACTCTGGAGGGAGGATATCTGTGGATTTTCTACTCTATCCTCTAAAGCTTTATGCTTGTACCCTCTAATCATGTGTGGACGTAGAAGGCACACTCATAGCCGAAGGCACTGGGGCTAAAGATCTCTGATGGGACTGCTGGCGGAGCCCGCTAGGTCTCTGCTGGGAGAATCCAAAACTGTCTGTCCTGGCCCTCTTGGCCTCCCTTTCCCGCTCACTCATCTATACCGCCTCCATCTGTTGGGTGTATAGGACTAACCGAGAAAAGTCTATATCCTAATGAAGCATCACAGATTGGAAATCCTTGACTGGGTAGTCCCCTACCCCATACATGAACCGGCTAACTCGAGCCCTCTGATCTAACACCATCTCTGGTGCATATCTGGACAAGCATGTGAAATCCAAGGAATATTTCTATATTGTCATCTTTCCTTGCTTTAGATTCACAAACTCGACTGCTTTGATCTCCCTTATCTCCCGAGGGAAGAATCGATCAAGAAAAGTGGCATGAAACTCATCCCAACTAATAGGGCCTGCTCCAACTACCCTACTATCCTTCCAATGTTTGAACTAAATGTGCGCAACCCCCTTCAATTGGTATGAGGCTAAATCGGTGAGCTCCTCCCCAGTCACCCCTATAATCTAGGTGATCTTTAGAACCTTCTCAATGAACTCATGTGGATCCTCGTCCACCTTCGATCCAATGAACTCGGGAGGGTTCATCCTCAGAAAATCCCTAACTCTTGCAGCTGCCGCATTCCTATTCTAAGGGACATGCGCTACCACTTGCTGATTGACCTGTGCCGACAAGGCCTAGGCTAACATCTGAATGGCTGCCCTAATATCTGCATGGGCAACTGGCTCAGGTATATGCTCCTAGTAGGCTGGTGGGGCTTGCTGGTGCCTGTCTCCATTGCCATTCACGTGGACATTTCTGTTTCCATTAATCCTTTCATTAACTCAATGGGGAGACATGATTCTGCAAATGCGTATAGCATGAATTAGAAGGATAGAGAGATGCTTCACCGCACGACATAAATCATGAAAGAAGGGAACATTTCCTATACGTCTCGTACCCTCTTCTTTATAAGTGTGGCATGCTTCACACCTATGAAAAAGACAGTACTTAATGCGGCTTGTGGAAACCCTAGGACACTTCCAAACCTAATGCTTAGATACCAAGTTTGTCACAACCTGAACATAGGCCCGAATCTAGACACGGGATAAGAAAACCCAAGAGCCTCTAAGTCGACCCATGGCCTGAACATACGTCTAACTTAAACATAGATAAGCGGAAGATCATCATAGATAACATAGTGGAAGTATAAACAATCATAACATCTGAATACATACAAGGATCCAAAGCTGAAATACAAGCTATGTCCAAATAAGCCTCTAATACTGACGAGTTGATCAGACAAGACCCTAACTAACTCATTATAGTCTTAAAACTAAAAAGACGAAACACAACTGATAAGAAGGGACCTCGAAAGATAAGGACTCACCAACTAATACTGAGAAGTGCTAACTCCGGAAGTATGACTAGCGGCGGGACTGAGTTTGGATAACGGAGCTTGTATCATAAAACGATACAACATAGAGTATGCGGTCAGTACGTGGAATGTACCGGTATGCATGATAAGTAAAATCTCTAAGTAAGTAAAATCATTAAATATGCATAGTATAAAGCATAATCAAAATAAGATTCTGAGAGTAGGGCTTGCATGTTGTTTTCTGAAATAAGGATCCAAACATAACTGGACATCATAACTCAATCGAATGACCTAAAGATGAAAACTGATAATCATAAGTAAAACGGAATATTGGGTCAAACCTACTGAAAGATAATATCATGATTGATTTACATGCATAACTGAAATCATGAGGAACAATGGGCGACTCGTCATATAACCGACTTTACCATGATAGAGCTTACGTGGTCCCGACGATCACATTCAAGTGGGCAAAGCCGTCCAAAGCTTTGGTAGGTGTTACACCCCATGAAAGTTAATGATTAGCAAGCGTACGCATAGATTGAGATGAATACATAGAGTGCGACGCATGGAGAAAAAAATCCCCTAGAAGTCATGTCGAGCAGGGCCAACACAACACGCCAGCCAGCAGCGCACTGGCCAGCGTGGTGTGTCAGGCCTATTGCCTCAAAGGCAGGCGCGACATGGGGAAATGTTGGCGCTTCTGGGGGCGCACCGCACACCCCCTGCCAGCACCCTAATACATATAAATAGCCTCTTAGTTCAATTTTAATTCATTCTTAGATGTTAGCCACGACGAGACTTGAAAGAGAACGAAGAAATCAAGTGAAATTCATCCATTTACGCAATGAAACGCCGCCCAGATTAAAATTAACTTCGGGTATTGAAGTTTAAGGCTGCATGGAGTATTGCTACAGAGTTCTTTTCACAAAATTCGCCCGGAGAATCGTCGTCCCGCAGAGCTAAACTTTTCATAATTGCGCCAAACTAATTTCTATAGGATCGCAGGCTTCAAGTAAGCATTTTTCCCTTCTAGACTTTCGACAAATAACGAGTTTTTAATCGTGTTTCATTAAATTGAAATATAGTTTATATAAAATTTTCCTTTTCGCCGAATTTAGTATTAAAACCAACCCTATTCTCCTTGTAACATGCTTTCAGTTGGGATGAGCGGTTAAATACGAATTGGAACTCGTCAGCTAATTAGGAAGCAGCAATTGAGGTATGTTAAGGCCAATTCCTTCGGCAAGTTAGTTCCTATAGCATTATAACTCAGTCTAAATCCCAGTATGAGAATCAGAAGTACGTTAATCATGAATAGTTCTTGTTATTAGCTGAGACTAGTATTTTATGCATTGTTTGGGATATGATTTGCCTACATAGCCCTCCATGACCAACCCCAGGGTTATTAGTTGTGTCGACGCCATCCAGGGGCAAGATGACGTCGCTCCAGAAAGAGCGACATGCTATCTACGAAGGACGAAGATGTGGTCCCAAGTCCTCATACAGTCCATTCCATGGCTGGGCCATTATATATAGGTCGTATCGTCACCACACCCCAAACGAGCCTAGTGCCCGGGGTGCAGACATCAGGAGTCCACTGGACTAAGACCCAACATTAGTGAGGCGCTAAGCGGGCTCAATTGCAGACCCAGGGGACTGGTAGGATGACTACAGTTACTAGTTGACCCATTATGACCTTGTTAGATATATATAGATTGAAGTGTACTCACCAAGGCTTATGTGGGGCCCAGGTGGGTTATTCTGTGTTGGTTGTAACTTTCGGCTTATGGGGGCCAGGTAAGGTTCTTGTTTGCTTTAGTTATTGGTAGACTAGATAATAGAGAATCCAGCTACTCGGGTATGACTCTTATACCCTTTCTTTCAGTCATTTTCAGTTCTATCTTTTATATTCAGTCATTTACAGCTATTGCCTTACATACTCGGTACATGTTGCACTGATGCTGTTTTGGGGCGCTGCATTACTTGCCTGCAGGTACGGATAGACGAGGAGCAGATCCCTCTTAGCCTCCAGCCAGAATTAGCATAAGAGTCGGCTCCTTTCTTTAGGAGCTTGTATATAAAAGGTTATTCTTTTGATTGTACATTTTATGGGTAGGTCAGGGCCCTGTCGCGACCATCATATTACTCCTAGAGGCTTGCAGATTGTTTCTATTTCCCTTTGGTTAGCTGTTATTGGCCGTGTGGGGCCTGTATGTGTTTTATCTTGTATTTTGGCCACGTGGGCCCCTATTTAGCTGATAGTTAGCAGCCTGGTCGGCTATAACTTAGTTTAGCACCGGATTTAAGTTTCAATCATAACTAGACATCATGGTGGCCTTGTCGGCCCACATAGGACTCCCTGTTACTATGTGTTTCTGGTTAGCTATTTTCTTGTGACAGGTGGCTATAAGGCCTTGTCGACCGGGGGTTATGTTTACAGCCGAGATATAGCCCATTATTTTCTTGATTTCAGAATTAATATTAGCCTTGCACCAAGAGTGCTTAGGCTCAGTCAGCTCAGTCAGATCCCAGTAGACTATCAAGTTCAAGTCATGCCTCCCAAGGTGGGGCGTGATAGCAGGGCTAAGGGCACTACCATGATATCGATATCAAGCTCAAGGCCCTTGGGGATAGGGGAAGCTCCAAAGCAAGTCCCAAATAATCCTATCATACCTACGTTGGCACGTAGTTTTGAGGCATAGGGTTGACTGACCCTTAGCCTACTCGGTGCTACACACTACTCCCAAAAATATGCATATGCTCTCCATTATTTTTCAATGCTGATCGTCGTCTAGTGACGAAGTTGAATAATAACATACATGCATATATCTAAAATCATAACATGAGGAGCCTTGGCTCAAACCATACCACAAGCTGAACATAATGGGAGTCTTGACTCCAAAACCATATGGTAAGCTAATTCTTGAAATTATAAAACATACTTGATCATATGGGATTGCCCAATACTTAAACATGCTTGAAATAAACTTGATTCACTTTGTAAACATGAACATAAACATTGGTATTTTGAAATCATACTTTCTTCATAACATCTCATCATGCTTGTATACATACTTCATAGATCTCAACATTTCTGAACTCTCATGGATAGGCATCATAGTTTAGAAAACTTGAAAAATAATTTATAATTTAAAACATTGTAAAATCTGTGCATTAATCATAATTTATCATTTAAAACATGTTTATATCATACCAATAATTGACACTTAGAAATTCATGCATTGGGTAAAATCCCTATGGAGTCATCAATTAGAACATCATGAATTGAAAGGGAATTGGGAATGGGTGTGGACTATTGCACCCATTCATAGCCTTACATACCTGAATAGACCTAATTTTCACACGTCCTTGATTCCCCAAAGAGAATTGAAGAAGAACCTTGAAGAACTAGCCTTGATCACCTCTCAAACCTATAAGCTTGCATGCATGAATTTGGATAGGCTTAGAATGAATTAACCCTTCTTAAAGAACCCTATTTTAGGCTTAAAACAACATAGTTTAGGCTTTAGGAACATAGAAATTATGGAAAAGCCCTTAGTAAATTCGCAGAGAAAAACACCTTACCAGCCCCAACGAGGGACTGGACGACTCGTCATCCCTGACCATGGCTCGTGGTCTGAATTCGTTACTTGCACTTCCAAAATTCTTCTAAGAGTCACCACGAGCGTGTACCTGACAAGTCATGGTGACCAATCTGTTAGGTACACTGCCCAAATTTTCCAACTTTTGTCCAACACTTGAGCACGACTCACATGACGACTCGTAGTGTTGACCATGACTCGTGGTCACACCCGTGGTCACTTAAATTCCAAAATTTTCAACCAAGTCCCAGCCTCTCCCCAAGAGTCACTTAACAACTCATGGGATTCCTGACGGTTGATTGGACAACTCGTCCTGTAAACTGGTGCAGAAAATCCTATTTTCTCCATTTCAACTCCCAAGTTTAATCTTAGGGTTTTCGGGGTATTACAAGAATTGTCCTTCCCTTGTGACCCCAAAATCCGTTTAAAATTACTTAATAGTTCCAGGCCCCGAGTTTCGAATGTGAATAAATTTTCAGCTAGATTCCGTCTATATCATGTGGAATATTTTTCATGTTAATTGTTACTATATTTTCACTACCTAGCTATTATGTTGATACTTGTTCCTGTAAAGATGGTTTTAGCCCTAGCTTTTGAATGCCGTAAGTTAGAGTCTTGTATAATTGATTAGTTATTCATATTTCTTGATTCTATCAGTGTTGGGATTCCCATACTATTAATATCAGTTGAAAGCTCAGTCAGTTGCATGGTAGTCCAGTTTCAGTAAGAATATTAGTATTCTTAGTATTTTCAAAAACATAAGCTGATCAGTTTGACTATAGTCTTTTCTTGAGGTGTCAGTGGTGCCTCCCAGATATCAGTTATCAGAATTAGTTGTCAATTATCAAATATTAGTTGGTTATTTAGAAGGTTAGAACGCTTCTAGATAAGCATCTCTAACTAGTCTTAGAACCACTAGCTTGAGTTTCAGTATGTTCTTTAGATGGTTACGATGCTTCCGAGATAAGCAGCTCTGACCTGTCTTAGAAAACTAGTTATAGAATCTGGTCCGATAAGATTCTCAAGGTACATCCAGATAAGTTTCCATGATTTAGTCTTGGACCCCAGTTCTGAGCTATCAGCTTAGTAGTCAGACTAGGACTATCCAGTAAGAGTAGGACATAACACCGAGCAAACTGGGGTTCCACCGCATCTAGGTTCCCAGAACTATGTTGCCACCATAGGTTATTTTATTGGCCTTATGGCCCCAGATTAGTGGTTAACCCAGTTCATGCCTTTATACCCTGACAAGGTATATTGGGTCTTATCGATGGGGCGTATACATTGAACTCCACGTCTAGCTCACGTAGTTATATGTCAGTCATAGATTCTCCCACTAGTCAGTCCATTTTCAGTTTAGCTCTTCTCAGTTCATTTTCAGTTTAGCTCAGCTCAGTTTTTTAGATTTAGGACATGTCTATGACTATTAGCCAGGTCATTATTGACCATATCAATTATATTTCAGTTGTTCAGTTTTCAGTGTTCCAGTTGGTCATTTCATGTCATTTCATGTCATTTCAGTTCAGTTATTTGTCCTTTCATGCATTATTATATCTCTCTCTTACTCAGTACATTCGAAGTAATGACGCATACCTTCTATGCTATATCATTTTATGATACAAGCACAGGTTCTCAGCCTCAGCACCATAAGTAGACTTTCCTCAAACAATACCAGCAGCAACGTTTGGTGAGTACTCATCTTTCCAGGATTATATTTATTTTTCAGTTATTTTCTTTTAGTTAGACTTTTGAGTTAGTTAGGGGCTTGTACCATCAACTCATTATTTGTAAATGGCTTTCAGACATAGACTCAGATTATCAGTATTGTATTTTCTTTCAGATTTATTGACTCATGTCAACTCAGTTTTTCTTAAATGATTTTATTTAATTAAAGCTTCCACTTGTGCTTTCTCAGTTTACCAGTTAGATTTGGCCAAGAAGTCGACGACGTTCGATCAAACGACCCGTCGTTTGAAGTAACACCTTGTCCTGATGAATTGTGGGAAGGATCATAGATATGTTTGGAGGCAGTGGACCCAACGACTCTATACCACGAGTCATGGTATGTTGCCACGACCCATTGGGTCGGTCTTTGGTCCGTCCGGGACAGCTTTCAGGGAAATAATTTTAAGGGCATTTTCGACTTTTTCGTAGTTTTAGACCATAAACTACATCATTCTGAATATTTTTCTGAGTGAGATAAGATGGGTTAATTCCTTTATGCATGACCATTCTCAGGCAAGAACTTTAGAGAGATTTTTGGGAAATTCAAGGTCTTCTTTCTCAAGTTTCCATCAATTTCTTTGTGGGTTTCCAAGGAACTTTGAAATCAATCCATTTCCAGGTATGTAGGGTTTTAGAATGGGAGAAATTCTTTCCCACCAAATCTCAAATTTCAATTTAAATCATGAATCCTCCTATTCAAGTTTTGGGGTTATACTCAAATGCATGAAAAATGTGACTTCTCTTTATGGGTATTATTTAATTGAGTTTAATTTATCAAATTATGAATGATTGACACATTTTATTATTATTTTCTTTAAATCATGTTTTAATCTTTTAAATCCAAAATGCCCATTTGAAGAAAGATCATGGAAGTTATGATTTATAAAGAATACTCTATAATTTGAGTTTATTGATGATGGAAAAACATGATTTTCAAGTTACCCATGTTTATGAGCATATTTTGAAAGAATTGAATATGATGAAGTATTGGGCAATGCCCACATGTTAAAGAATGATTTACGATTTATGAAGCGAATTTCATGATTTATCGATTTATGATGTTGGTTGATGAAAAGGGCCTATGATTCTTAGCTAAGCATGTTTTAAAGGGGATCAATGATGATAAATTTTATACTTTAGCCAATGAATCCTAATTCATGATGTTATTGATTTATGTATGAGCCTATATGCATGTTTTTGGGAGCCATGTCTAGCACCGAGCTGCACGGCTTTCAAAGGACTACGGCGGTGTCTCATAACCATATGCCACTGTAGGTTTCTAATGATATATTATATTGATAATGATCCCCTCAAATGTGATATCAAGCCTAATGCACGACCCTTGCCTGGCAAGCCAAGGTCGGCTCTGCCTACTTGAGTGAGATAGTTGGGGCATCATGAAAGGCTCTACCATGATGGTGTCGGTTATGACGAGTCCTCCCATTGTTCCGCATGTTTTATGCATTGTTATGTTTATGTTGTGGATCAAGTTATTTTTAGATAATGTTTACTTGTGATTATGAAAATGAATGATTATGAATGATCTGAAAGGCTTGAGCCGTGTGTTTTATTAAAAGGATTTTGATGTAAGCATGATTTCCTTCTCCTATGCATATTTATGAGTTTAATTTACTTTTAAATGTCCATTTTACATACCTTGCATACTCGGTACATTCCATGTACTGACCGCATACTTTCTACGTTGTATCATTTCATGATACAGGGTCCGGATCTCAGGCTCGTCCTCATCCTTAGTCCATCTTTGCCAATGTTTTCAGCTTATTGCTGAGTCCTCGTGTTCCGAGGGCCGTTTGACAGACTTTCATGATGTTTATGTTTTAGTATCGGTCGGGTTAGATGGGGATGTTGTCCCATCAACCCATCTTATGTATTTGAGACTTTCAGAAAAGTATGTAGTGCTCAGTGGTGTATATGTTCAGTATTTCATGATGTTACACTATAATTATGTTTCCTGTATGTTTTTATGATTATCATTCCACTTATTTGAATGAGATTAGTTGTATGCATGAGCCATGGGTCAACTTGGGGTCCCTCGAGGTCCCTTGTCCTATGTCTATAATCCGGGTGTATGTTCGGCTCGTGACATTTTCACCCTTAGACAGATTGACAAGCTGACCGAACTATTCAAACCTTAAAAGATATGCTGAGAGCTTGTGTGATCTATTTCAAAGGAAGTGAAGATATGCTGAGAGCTTGTATAATCCATTTCAAAGGCAGTTGGGATGATCACTTATCTCTCATCAAGTTTGCGTACAACAACAACTACCACTCAAGTATTCAGATGGCCCCATTTGAGGCATTGTATGATAGGAGGTATAGGTATCCTATAGGTTGGTTTTAGATTGGTGAAGCTACCTTGATAGGGCAGACTCAGTTAATGAAGCTATGCAGAAGGTGCAATTTATTAGGGGGAGGTTGAAAACAACGCAAAGCCGACAAAAATCTTATGCTGATGTAAGGAGGAGAGAGTTAGAATTTGCTGTAGATGATTGGGTTTACCTGAATATTTCACCCATGAAGGGGGTGATGAGGTTTGAAAAGAAAGGAAAACTCAGTCCGAGATATGTAGGAACCTACAGGATTTTAAGGAGAATTGGCAGTGTGGTGTATGAGTTAGAATTACCTCCAGAGTTATCATTTGGGCACCCAGTCTTCCATGTGTCGCTATTGAAGAAGTGTATCGGTGATCCGACTACAGTTGTTCCACTAGACAGTGTAGGAGTGAAGAATATTCTCTCTTAAGAAGAGGTCCCAGTTCAGATCCTAGACTGTCAGGTTGTAAGCTGAGAAACCAGAAAGTCTCTTCGGTGAAATTCTTGTGGAGGAACCAGCTAGATGAGGAAGAAACATGAGAGGTAGAAGGAGACGTGATGGCCAAATTCCTTCATTTATTCCCTTCCAGCTCAGTTCCAACATCAGGTAGTAAATTCCTCCTCAATACTCTGTTCAATTCCATACCCTTCAGCTCTGTTTAGATTTTCAATGTGCTTTTAGTTTCATCAACCCTGTTAGCATGGTTAAATCAGTTTGGAGTCAGTCATTCCTCTAGAAATTCGTTCATAGTCTCAGTCTAGGAATTACATCTCTTTTACCAATTTTCCAACAGTTTTAGCCTTCATTCGAGGATGAATGATCCCAAGGGAGAGATATTGTAACACCCCAAAAATTTCCTAGACCAAACTCAGGTTCAGCAGATTAAACCAGAAATTTTTGCCTCCGAATGACCGAGACAATGAGACGTTGTTAACTCAAACAACCCGTTGTCTGGGTCTTGGTCGGCCCTGCCATGATCCTTTAGGAACCAACAATTCATGGAATGACCCGTTGTGAGGAGCAATGAGTCATCCTGTCACTCATTGTATTCCCAGTTTAGATATCAATTTTTGCCCTTTCCACGAACCTCTGAGTCGTACGATGAGTCATCATTTAAAGTAACGACTCGTGAGATGACTCGTTGGTTAAAGCCTAGAGAATGTTGAAAATTTCCTTCAGTGAAAATGAGTGGCAACAATGACTCGTTGTATCACACTACGATTTGTTGTTTCCACTCGTGGTGTCAAGTCCAGAAATCCTCACACTTTTCCAGTGGAGACAACGAGTCGATATAACAACTTGTTGGTTCTACCAACGAGTCGTTAAGTCGCTCGTTGTGGCAGCTCCTAGATTTTTCTTGCCAGTGACAACGGGGGTACCAATGACGTGTTGCTTCTTCCAATGAGTTGTGGTCCCCACCAATTGCCATTTCTAGTAAGACAAGAATCCAGGCCCAGGACCAACAACTGGTCCCAATGAGCTGTGGTGTTAACCAACGACTCGTTGTGTGACCGGTTGGTCCCCTGTTGGGCAGTTCTCTAGACTTTCTCCCAGGGTTATATTTGTAATTTACCTCTTTTTTAATCCCTAAAAACTTCGTTTTGGGGTTATATTTAGGGAATTTAGAGGGGTAATCAACGATTATACTTCATTCCTCTTATTCCCTTAGAAGTCAGATCGTAGAACTTTTTCAGAAAAACTCAGAGTTGAAGCAAGGGTTAAACTTTTAATCTCAGATCTTCTCAAGGGTTTCCTTTAGGTTTTCCATCACCAAGTATGTAAGAATTTAGCAAGGGAATTGTCCTTCTCTTGTTCCCTCAAAATCCTTTTAAAATTTCTTATCAGTTCTAGGTCTTGAGTTTCGAATATGAATAAATTTTCAACCAGATTCCATCTATATCATGTGGAATATTGTTCATGTTAATTGTTACTATATTTTCACTACCTAGCTATTATGTTGAAACTTGTTCTTGTAAAGATGGTTTTAGCCCTAGATTTTGAATGCAGTAAATTAGAGTCTTGTATAATTGATTAGTTATTCATATTGCTTTATTCTATCAGTATTGGGATTCCCATATTATTAATATCAGTTGAAATCTTAGTCAGTTGCATAGTAGTCCAATTTCAGTCAGAATATTAGTATTCTTAGTATTTTCAAAAATGTCAGCTGATCAGTTTGACTATAGTCTTTTCTTGAGGTGTCAGTGGTGCCTCCCAAATGTAAATTATCAGATATTAGTTGGTTCTTTAGATGGTTACGACGCTTCTAGATAAGCAGCTCTTATCAGTCCTAGAACCACCAGCTTCAGTTTCAGTATGTTCTTTAGACAGTTACAACGCTTTCAGATAAGCAACTCTGACCAGTCTTAGAACACTAGTTACAAAATCCAGTCCGATAATACTCTCAGGGTACTTCTAGATAAGTTTCCATGTTTTAGTGTTGGACCCCAGTTTGGAGCTATCAGCTTAGTAGTCAGACTAGGATTATCCAGTGGGAGTAGGACTTAGCATCGAGCGGACTGGGGTTCCAGCGCACCTAGTTTCCCAGAACTACAATGCCACTGTAGGTTATTATATTGGCCCTATGGCCCAAAATTTGTGATCGCCCAGTTCATGCCTTTATACCCTAGAAAGGTATATTGGGTCCTATTGATGGGGCGTATACATCGAACTCCACGTCTAGCTTACATGGTTATATGTCGGTTATAGACTCTACAATTTTTGTTTAGCTCAGCTCAGTATTTCAGATTTAGAACATGTCTATGATCATCAGCCAGGGTCATTATTGACCATATCAGTTATATTTTAATTGTTCAGTTTTCAGTATTCCGGTTGGTCATTTCATGTCATTTCAGTTTAGTTATTTTCCCTTTCATGCATTATTATATCTCTCACTTACTCAGTACATTCCAAGTGCTGATGCATACCTTCTATGCTGTATCATTTTATGATGCAGGCGTAGGTTCTCAGCCTTAGCACCGTCAATAGACTTTCCTCAGACGATACCAGCAACAGCGGTTGGTGAGTCCTCATCTTTAAGGACGATATTTATTATTCAGTTAGTTTCTTTCAGTTAGACTTTAGAGTTAGCTGGGGGCTTTTCCCAGCAACTCATCATTGGTAGATGGCTTACAAACATAGACTCAGATTATCAGTATTGTATTTTCTTTCAGATGTATTGACTCTTGTCAACTCAGTTTTTATTAATTAATGTTATTTAATTAAATCTTCCGCTTATGATTTCTTAGTTTTTCAGTGTTATGATAGACCGTGGGTTGGCTTGGGGTTACCTGTTACTCCAAGAACAGCGTCTTGTCTAAGGTATGAATCAAGTCATGATAGACATCTCTAGGCTTATTGTCCATGCACAACAAATAGAGGTGGAATAGTTGAAGGAGATAGAGAGAGAAAGTAAGCGGGCATGGACAGGCCAGTTCGAGTACTCATAGTAGAGATCCAGCGGTGGTAGTCGACCACAACAACAATAGAGACGTCCATTGTTCGGGGCGTTTTGCAACTACACGCAAGTGCACGTGGTCGAACAAGTAGTAAAATGGCTAAAGTAAGCCAAGTATCGATCCCACAGGGACTG
>JACEIK010007136.1:44938-65479 GCA_018107945.1 Datura stramonium
ACATCATCAAATGAGTATAAATCATACAAACAATTGAAATAAAGGAGAAAGAGATAGAGAAGAACCCTAGGATTTTCTTCCCCTCAACTGCCTGTAACCCCCGTTTTTGCTCAACCCAGTCAGACTGTTTAAAATAAAACCTAAGTGTGCCATTTATACTAGTGGGAATTTTTCCCGGAATAACATGCAACATGTCACGGAGTGTATCGCGGAGCACTGCCTCCGTGACACGGTGTGTATCACAGAGCACTGCCTCCGTGACACGGTGTGTATCACGGAGCACTGCCTCCGTGACATGGAGGTATCGCGGAAGCCCTCTGGAAATCGCGCAATTTATTTCAACTTTGGTGTTTCACTCCCGATATCATTCCTCCACTTCACCAAATCATAGATTGGGTCCGCCAATGCATTATTTCCTTCAAAAACAAAGACTAATCATGTTGGTTATTATTTCTTCTCATTTATATAAAAAGGCATGAAAATGTACATAATTAAACACATAAACAAGACAAAACTAAGTTATAAAGTATTACTTTGGCATGTAATTATGCACAAGATCATCCAGCACCCTAGTCAGCCTGCGCTCCTTCTTCCAAGCCTCGTAAAGATAGGAGGGGTGGAGCAGCAGGCTCCAAGTCATAGATCCATGTATTCAGCAGCCACACTTTTATAGTATGTTCTACGTGTGGTAAGAATCATCCAGGTGAATGCCATCTAGGCAAGGAGGGCTGTTTTGGTTGTGTCCAGCTCGATCACAGGTTGAGGGATTGCCCATCAGCAGGAGGGGGTAAGGCCCAGTTCACTACATAGGTAGCTCCGCTAGGTCATTCAGCTCAGTAGGGTACTACCTCAGGTACAGGTGGCGGTCAGTGCTAGAACTGCTTCTATGCGCTCTCCTCCCGTCGGGACTAAGAGAGCACACCTGACTTAGTCACTGGTATGTTACTTTTTTTAGATAGATGTGTATGCTTTACTAGATCCAGGATCCACACTTTCTTTCATGACTCGTCATACTGCTGTCCAATTTGATATTAGTGCAGAAATTCTCTCAGAGCCATTTTTAGTGTTTATTCTGGTGGGCGAGTAAGTTAGAGCTAGCTGGGTGTAAATAAATTGTTTGGTCAATGATTCATAAAGTCACCACAGTTGATCTAGTAAAGTTAGATATGGTCGATTTTGGCCTCATTCTTGGTATGCGCTGGTTAGATTCTTTCTATTCCTCAATTGACTGCAAAACCAAAGACGTTAGATTCCAATTTCCTAACGAACCAGTCCTAGAGTGGACGGGTAGTACTTCAACGCCTAAGGGTCGGTTTATTTCATACGTTAATGCTAGGAAAATGATCTCTATGGGGTACATTTATCACATGGTTAGGGTAAATGATTCTAGTTCTGAAAGCCCGACACTTCAGTCAGTTCCAATCATCAGTGAGTTTCCAAAGGTGTTTCCTGAAGATCCCTCCCGAGCGGGCAATAGACTTCAGCATAGACCTTCTCCCAAATACCTAGTCACTTCCAGAATGGCTCCAACTGAGCTCAAAGAGTTAAAGGAACAACTAAAAAACCTCCTAGATAAGGGCTTCATCAGACCCAACATCTTTCTATGGTGTGCCCCAGTCCTATTCGTGCGAAAGAAAGACAATACACTTAGAATGTGTATCGACTACCATGAGCTGAACAAGGTCATAGTCAAGAATAGGTATCCTCTGTACAGAATTGATGACTTGTTCGACCAACTCTAGGGAGCTAGTTTTTTTCCAAGGTATATCTCAGATCAGGATACTAGCAGCTCAGGGTCAGAGAATGTAACATTTTGAAAAAAGCCTTCAAAACTTGGTATGGTCATTATGAATTTTTAGTTATGTCTTTTGGACTAACCAATGCTCCTACTGCTTTTATGGATCTAACGAATAGAGTATTCATGAAATACCTGGACATGTTCGTTATTGTCTTTATAGAAGATATTCTGGTTTACTCCAAAATAGTGGAGCATGCAGACCATCTCAGAATAGTTTTGTAGACTCTCAGGAACCGCCAGTTGTTCGCTAAATTTAGAAAGTGTGAATTCTGGATGAAATCAGTTGCATTCCTTGGTTATTTGGTTTCTAGTGAGGGTAGTCGGGTGGATTCTCAAAAGATAGTGGAAGCCAAGGACTGAAAAAGACCCACCTCCCTGTCAGACATTAGGAGTTTCTTGGGCCTTACCGCTTATTACAGATAGTTCATAGAAGGGTTCTCCTCAATTACTTCTCGTTTGACCAGACTAACTCAAAAAAATGTGAAGTTTCAGTGGTCTAATGCATGTGAGAAGATTTTCCAGTAGTTGAAGAATTGACTCACTACAGCCCCAATTTTGACTCTGCCAAAAGGTTCAGACAGGTTCGTGATCTATTGTGATGCCTCCAGATTTGGCCTTGGTTGTGTTCTAATGCAACATGGTAAATTCATAGCTTATGCTTCTAGACTACTCTAGGTTCATGAGAAGAACTATCCGACTCACGATCTTGAGCTGACGGCAGTAGTATTTGCATTAACGATTTGGGGGCACTACCTTTATGGGGTTCATGTGGATATTTTTACTGACCACAAAAGCCTACAGTATGTGTTCTGTCAGAAGGGCTTGAATTTGCGTCAGAGAAGGTAGTTATAGTTTTTGAAAGACTACGACATGAGTATCTTGTACCACCTGGGTAAGGCCAACGCAGTCACTGATTCCCTCAACATATTGTTTATGGAGAGTGTTGCTCATGTAGAGGAGGGTGAAAAGGAGCTGGCCAAGGATATTTAGAGACTAGCTCAATTAGGGGTCCAATTGGTTGGTTCGGAAGAAGGTGGAGTTGTGGTCTAGAGTTGGTATGAATCCTCCCAGGTGGTGGAGGTGAAGTCAAAGAAAGATGAAGACCCAATCCTACTCAAGTTGAAGGAAGTAGTCCTAAAGAAAGAGGTGGAAGCATTATCCAAAAGGGGAGATGGTGTGCTCTATTACCAGGGCCGGTTGTGTGTGTTCCCGATGTTAGTTATTTGGGGCAACAGATACTAACGTAAGCTCACAACACCAGGTACTCTATCCACGCAGGTGCCACCAAGATGTACCATGATCTACGAGAAGTCTACTAATGGAATGGAATGAAGAAGGACATTGCAGAATTTGTGGCTAAGTGTCCAAATTGCCAATAGGTGAAGGTGGAATCCACATTAGAGACCTGGGGGTGTGACTCAGGATATTAGCATTCCTACTTGGAAGTGGAAAGAGGTGAACATGGATTTTATTAAAGGTCTACCTCGTATGCACTGACAACATGACTCAATTTGGGCATTGTAGACTAGATGACTAAGTCAACATATTTCCAACTAGTTAAGACCACAAATTTAGCGGAGGATTATGCTAGACTATACAATCTAGAGTTAGTCAGACTACATGGAGTCCCCTTATCCATCATTTCAGATAGGGGTACTCAGTTCACCTCTCACTTCTGGAAGTCATTTCAGAGGGGACTTGGTATTCAGGTCAAGCTCAGCACAACGTTTCACCTACAGATAGATGGCCAGGCTGAGCGGACTATTTAGATTCTGGAGGATATGTTGAAGGCTTGAAAGATTGATAGCAAGGGAATATGGGATGATCACCTACCTCTCATCAAGTTTGCACACAATAACAACTACCACTCCAATATTTAGATGGCCCCGTTTGAGGCATTATATGGTAGGAGGTGTTATCTCTCTTATAGTGTGGTTTAAGGTTGGTGAAGCTATCTTAACAGGGCATGATTTGGTGCATGAGGCTATGCAGAATGTTTAGCTTAGCAGGGAATGACTGAAAATAGCTCAAAGCTTATAGAAATCGTATGAAAATGTAAGGAGAAGGGAGCTAGAGTTTGCTGTGGATGATTGGGTATATCTAAAAATATCACCAATGAAAGGGGTGATGAAGTTCGGGAAGAAAGGGTATATCTAGAGCTGGAGTCCTAGATATGTTAGCCCTTCAAGAATCTTGAGATGCATTGGCAATGTGGCTTATGAGTTGGATTTTCCTGTAGAGTTAGCATTGGTGCACCAGTCTTTCATGTATCCTTGTTGAAGAAATGCATCAGTGACCCGATCTCAGTGATGACATTAAAGAGTGTTGGTGTAAAGGATAGTCTCTCTTACAAAGAGGTTCCAGTTCAGATTTTACGCTGTCAAGTTTGTAAAATGAGAGATAAGGAGGTCTCTTCAGTAAAGATTTTATGAAGGAACCATCTAGTTGAGGGAGCTACATGGGAGGCCAAAGTAGATACGATGGCTAGATACCCTCAACTATTACCTTCCAGCTCAGCTTCTGTATCAGATACTAAAGTCCTCCTTAGTAGTCTATTTAGATGCATACTTATCATCTCTATTCATGTTTTTAGTATGCACCTTAGTTGCATGGATTGAGTTAGTATGTCTGTCCGTTGGGGGATATCAAAAATTTATTTAAAACCCTAGTAGTGACAACCACTGGATTAAATGACCCATTGTTTCATCTAATGGGTCATCCTTTTTATATGTTGGTCAAAGTCCAGAGATTGTGTTTCAAAACCCAGAACCAATGACTAATCCCGATGAGTTGTGCACATACTTGTTGTGTGACCCGTTGAGTTGGTATGGGTAGTTTTTTAGACCTTTTCTCAAGGGTATTTTTGTAATGTTCTTTTATTTTATATCCTAAGGTATGATGTCTTGGGATGCATTAGGAGAGGGATTTAGAGGACTAGTCGACTTCTACTCCCCATTCTTTCCTAAACATGTAGTGTATCATCGTAAGAACCCAAATGGTCTTTTCCAAGCAAGAGCTAGGACTTCTTCTCTCCCTCAAATTTTCAGGTTCTTTTCTCAAGGGTTCATCTATAGGTATGCGGGATTCCAACAAGGGTTATCCTTTCACCCTTGTTTCCCAAAAAATTTCATAAAACATTGATATCTTAGTCCCATAGAAAATCATGTCTTAGGATTTTGTTTAGTTATGAGTTCCCTTATTACTTCAATGTTCTCAAGTCTTCTATGATTTCTAGTATCTGATATTCATGGTTTTATAAATTCAGTTACAAATGATACTTTTATGACAGATTTCCAGAGGATTCAAGTTCAGTTATACAAACATGTATTTTTCTTCTATATGGCTTTGAGTTAGAGTGAATTCATATTTCAGTCTGTGATTCTATCATAATTTCAGTATACCGATGTTGATAGAATAATTAGTATTTTCAGATTCTTTAGGCTCTCAGAATACTATCAGATAAAGTTTCTGACTTAGCTTTAGGAACACTAGTTATTGAGGTATTTATAAATTATTAGTAAGCTTATCAATTGCGAGTAGTTCTTAGCATCGAGGTGGTTCAAGGTTCAGCGCACCCAAGACCCAATACTACATGCCACTGTAGGTTATTAGCTTGAATAGGCATTATTTTTAATGATCATATTAGCCATGCCTTTATACCCTGGCAAGGTATATTGGGTCCTATCGTTGGGGCATATATGTCGAACTCCATGGTTATCTCCCATAGTTATATGTCAGTTAATAGACTCTCCCATCATTCAATATAGTTACAATCTCAGTCACAATTATAGAATCAATTTTTAGTACATGCATATGACTCTTAAATCAGTTTTTATCGTACCTTATTATGCATTATCAAAATACTACTTCATATCAATATTTATGTATTTTAGTAAAGTTCATGGTTCTTCAGTTTAGTTATGCATTTTAGCATAGCTTTTCAGACTATCAGTATGTTCTATGTGTATTCCAGTTGCATATCTCATATACTCATTACATTCAAAGTACTGACCGCATATTTCTTTTGCTATATCATTTTATGATATAGGCTAAGGCTCTTAGACTCAAAAGTGGGGTTAGCTTCTCCTTCATTATTATTGCAGCAAAGTTCTATTGGTGAGTCCTCATCTTCCAAAGACAGGAATCTTTACCTCTAGTATTTGCCATTCTTAGTTTTTTTTGTTTCAAACATTAGACTTAGCTGGGAGTTTGTCCTAATAATTTATTAATTTCTTTTAGAAGGCTTTCAAATAGAGTATGTTAGTTGCAACTTAATTTCAGTGTTTTGAGTAAATTCTAGTATCTTATCAGATGTTCTATGAATATAAAAGCATTTGGTTATTTATTTAATAATAGATTCCCCTTAATTACCTTTTACAGTAGTTCATTCATTATAGAATTATGTTATGCCATGGGTTTTATTAGGGTCACTTCTGATCTTAAGTACCGTGTCACGTCCGGGGTATACACTCGGGTTGTAACAATATCCAAGCAGATACTATTGGCGACAATGAACCTATTAGCCGACAAGTTCCCTAGAGTTGATCCAATTATTGAGGTGAGTTGTCGCATTGTTCATCGGAGGTCTTAAATAGTCTTCATCATTTATTTATTAATATCTTTTCTTTTTGTAATTTCTCTTAGATGCTCCATTATCTACTGTAGGGTCCGGGCAAGAGTTTCAAATTAATATTTGAAGATATTAACTATTTCATTAATAATTATCATACTTTTTTGGGTACTTATATGATTTATTTAATGTTGTGAATCAATGGTTAAGATATGAAAATTCAGTTCCCCCATCCAGTGGAATGTGTTAGGTGCCAATCATGTCTAGAGGGTAATTTGAGACGTGGAATAGTAGTACCAATCATGGGAAATGTAGCATCTAGTATTGTGAAGCCTGTCATCACAAAAAGATTTATGTTAAAGCAGAACATGGTTTAGCTTTTACATAGGAGCCTGTAGTTTATAGTCTTACCTCATGAGTACCCATATCAACATATCTTGAATTTTCTAAAAGTTAATGATACTTATATCACTACTAGAGTCTCACCCGATTATGTGAGACTCACCCTGTTTTCATTCTCCCTATTGGGGGAAGCACAAAGATAGTTAAAGGTGATGTCGATGAACTCAATTACATGATGGAAAAATCTCGCTAAGAAGTTTCTTACACGGTTCTTTCCATTTGGAAAAACTACAAGGTTGATGAGCGAGATCATGACCCTCAAGCAAAAGGAAGGCAAAACTTTATACTAGGCTCGGGAGAGATTTAAGGCCCTTCTCTAAGATTTTCCACATCATCATTAGACAAAGAAGGTGCCATCCTGTAACACTCATTAAGAGTCTTGACCCACACACAAAAATTCTACTTGATTCAACAATAGAGGGTTAGGCTCTAGAGAAGACTTATGATGAGCTCTTTGCTTTTATGACTTAGTTCTTACATAGAAGCAAGAGTGCGGTGGAGAAGAGGAATGCATTGCTTGAGGTTGATAGATATACAATATTATCTACAAATATCAAAGACATGCATAATAAATTCAATAACCACCTTAAGTAGCTTACATTGGGTTAGGGTCAACCCCATATTCACATAGTGTAACATACGTACTTAAATAGGCGTAGTTGTTTTGTGAAGTATATTTTGGAGATCATGTAGTAGAGGTATATAGAGAAAACCTCGAGTCTGCAAGTTTTGTAGGCAACATAGGTAGAGGAGACTAAAATCAAGGCTATGGAAACAATTGCATTCAGAACTAGAATAACCACCCAAATTTATCCTACGTGAAAATCAAAACTAGAGTCAGAAATAATACAAACTGCCAGGACAACAATGACAGAGTGTGCCTATACACCTACTATCTACTATGAACCAAATGCATAAAATGTTTGCCCATTTCTTTTTTAGTAAAAAAGGGGAAGGTAAAAGATGACGTTGGTTATCAAGGCTTCATCTATGCTTATCGACACATGAAGGAGGACTAGGATTTAGATCCATACATGATGTATCTATTACTTTATATTATAAACTATTGTGTAATTTTAGGACAAATCCATCACTATAGAGTAACTATATGAGCAATAAATACTACAAGAAAGAAAATGCAATAACTATATAGTGGATCTATGACAGACATGGAAAAAGATGCTAAAAGCAAGAGATCTAATAGATCATCATATATGGTGGTAGGATGGGGAATGCATAATTCAAGGTTGATAACTAGATAGGTTTGGAAGCTTAATATTATTGTAACAACTTGTCCAGTCATTATCAAATCTTCAGTGATATGAGTGTAAGAATTAAAATTTTATTGGTATGAGATTTATTTTAAATAATAGGTATAAGTGCTAAGTGAATATTGAGTATGATATGGTCAAAATGAAATGGGCCCGATCAAGCAAGTTTCGTTGTTGTGGCCAGTTGGTCGCTATAGTGATCTCGCGGCGAAAAAAGTGGTGACCGTTGTAGCAAGAGAGGCAAATCAAAATTGTGTGTATAATGTTATTTCAAGAATCAACTCCTATTCTAAAGTGGATTTCCTCATAAAATTGCCCCAATGGTAAATTTCAAGGTATTTCACCAAAGAATGGAGAGGTGTAGCCCTCTAAGAACGTGATTCCACCATTTTCCTTAGTGATCCTCCATCACTAATGCTGGATTGAGGGTAAGGAACAAAGTTCTGCTGGTGTTATGACAGCATCTTGGTGTCAAGCTAGGTTAAAATTTACTTTTAGTTTAGACTTTGATTAGTAAATCATATATACTTATGCAATTGATGGGAGAAGGCATGAATAGGCCTTCGAGCATGTTGCTCTATTGGGTGTCATCTAGATAATGTAGAAAAGTATGCATGTGTAGTGCATTGCGTATTATTTTCAATTTATGTTCATACTTCATATAAGAGTAACATAAGAGGGGTAGATTGGTTGTATGTTAATTCGACTTTAAACTTGGACAAACCATATTAAAGTTTCAAAGGAGAGGTGAGCTTAGTAACACCTAGTTTACATGTGATGTTGGTGGTGCGTTCACATCATAGTAATTACATCCTTGTGGTCTCAATATGGAGGAAACATGGAGAAGTACTAGTGCTTGGTCTGTGGTAAAAGATTTATGAATAAAAGAGTCGTTTCTTAGTTAGAGTATTGACATATTATTTCGTAAAACTACTAGTGAGGATGCCAGTAAGGTAATGGTATTGAATTGATAATGTCCTTATATAACTGTGCTTATATGAATAACCTGTTAAATTATTGAAGTCCATTTGAATAAAACTTGTGATTGTGGGGTGCACTTGTGATAATTAAGGTGTACTTTTCATTATTAACTTGTGTGATGACCAAACAGAGAACATATTAAAATATGTTGATGATTATTGAGGAACACATAACTATTTTGAAATGGCTGGCTCGAGTACTGAGTTAATGGATGATCGATTATGTGATGGGCCGGGAATCATACTGGTAATGATATGAGTAGCTCGAGTATGATGTAAGCTTACCTACGAGTGGTTGTGTGTAGAGAGGGTACCACATCGATACAAAATATAGTTCAGCTATGAGTGGTTCTAGCCACAATTAACAGGTGACGAGGTTGCCGATAATTCAGTTCAACTATCAAAATCTACCCAAAAAAAAGGCAAGTACTAGAGACATCATGCATTGCATTGAGTAACAAGTTACCACACATTGTTACAAATTAAATTCGAAAAAATTATGTGAAGCTATCATATAGGGATCTTAATTCATGGAACTACATCTTTAAACTTGAGGTAAGCATATAATCTAGACATTGTAAAATCTAAGTATAACAATAGGAATACATCAAAATAGAGCACATATGTTGTCACAGGGGTATAAGGAAAAGGAATTGTTTAGTTTTAAAGAGTAATCACCACCCGATACATACAACTTGAATATTAATTTTGTTAAAAAAATGAGGATTCGAACATAATAAGACACCAAAAGGGTAGAGAATAATAGTATTCAGGGCTCAATATATGTATATATAGGTATAAGACATACAGAACCAAACAATAGTGTTCTCTCTCTCTCTCTCTCTGTGTGTATAAATATATAAGACATACATAACCAAACAACAGTTGAATTTTAAAAGAATATTTACTGGATTAAGGTTGAAAGAAGTCAGAAATTCATAAGATTTGGAGATTTCGACATATGATAATCTAAGCACACCAGTAAAATAATAATCATGAAAAAATAGGCAGAAATTAACAAACAATTTATAGGAATTTTAGGTCTGAGAAAAATATTATTTTGGATGAATCATGATTTCGGAGATCTCACATATGAAAATATAGGGGAACAAACAAGTAATAATCTGAAGATCTTAAACAGAAATTAATGTTAAAGCTTTGTGAATTTTAGATCTACAAATATTTTTGTAATATCCCCAAAGTACATAAGACTAGACCCGGGATTTTAAAATAAAAAGTAGCTGAAATCTGAAAAATTTTCTTAGAACGGGTCATTGGACGAGTCGTTGGAGAGACTAATGACTCATTGGATGTGCCCGTGATGAGATACTATAGGTCTGCAGTTGGGAGGGACAGGTCTCAGGATGACCCGTGAGATTTTACGAGTCGTTGAAGGTAGTCGTAGTGAAGTTGGTTCTAGATTAAGGGGGAGTAACGAGTCATGGTACGACCGATTGTTGGGAGCAAGGGGCTGTTCTCAACACTTATTGGGAAGACAGGTTAAGGCAGTGGTGACAACGACTAGCAGCAATAAGTAATTGGAGCTTGTAATGACTTGTTCTTTCCAGTTGTGGTCAGGGATCCGAGAATTGATTCAGGGGTGTAACAATGAGGGGTGTGACAGACCATTAGACCAAGTAACGGTCTGTTGTGACACCCGTTGTCACTAGCAGAGCTGTTTTCCAGGAAATTCATTAAAGTTATATTCATCATTCCTAAGCCCTAGGGTCCTAAACTACATTGTTTTAATCTCAAAATAGATTGTTTTAAGAGGGGTTATGCAATTCTAAACCTATCCTAACTCATGCACGCAAGCTTAGGGGTTTTGAGAGGTGATCAAGTCAATCTTCTTCAAGTTATTCCTGAAATTCTCTTTGAGCTATCAAGGAAGTGCAAGAATCAAATCCTTTCAGGTATGTAAGGCTATGAGTTGGTTCAATTGTCCACACCATTCCCAATTTCCTCTCAATTCATGATGTTCTAATTGATGATTCCATGGGGTTCTTACCCAATGCATGAATTCTTAAGTTCTATTCATGGGTATGATCTAAGCATGTTTTAAATGATGAATTATGATTTATGGGAAGATTTTACAACCTTTTAAATTAATTTTCGTGTTTCTAAACTATGATGCCCATCCATGATTGTTTATGAAAGTTGAGATCTATGAGATATATGTTCAAATATGATGTGATGTTTATGAAGAAAGTATGATTTCGAAATACCCATGTTTATGTTCATGCTTTCAAAGTGAATCAAGTGCCTTTCAAGCATGTTTATGTATTGTGAAAGCCCATATGATTAAATATGTCTTATGATATCATGAATTAGCTTACCACATTGTCTTGGAGTCAAGACTCCCATTATTTTCTGCTTTTTGAATGGTTTGATCCAAGGCTCCTCATGTTATCATTTCTGATTATGCATGTATATTATTATTCAGCTTCGTCACTAGACGATGATCATCTTCGTTGAAAAATAATGGAGAGCATATGCATGTTTTTGGGAGTAGTGTCTAGCACCGAGAAGGCAAAGGGTCAATCAACCCTATGCCTCAAAATTACGCGCCATTGTTGGTATGATCAGATTATTTGGGACCTCCTTTGGCGCTTTCCCCTACCCCAAGGGGCCTTGAGCTTTTTATCGATATCATGGTGGCGCCCTTAGCCCTTGCAAGGCTTTGGACAGCTTCGCCCACTTGAGTGTGTTAGTCGAGACCACGTAAGCTCTATCATGGTAATATCGATTATATGACGAGTCTCCCATTGTTCCTCATGATTTCAGTTATACATGTACAAGAATCATGATATTATGTTTTCAGCAGGTTTGACCCAATGCTCAATTTTACTTATGATTATCAGTTTTCAGTTTTGAGTCATTTGATTCAGTTACGATGTTCAGTTATGTTCAGATCATGATTCTTAGAAAATAGCATTCAAGCCCTACTCTTTAAATCTTATCTTGATTATGTTTTATATTATGCATGTTCAATGATTTTACTTACTTAGCGGTTTTACTTATATTGTATACTCCATAAATTCCACGTACTGACCGCATACTGTATGTTGTATCATAAAATGATACAGGCTCTGATCTCCAGACTCAGTCTCGTCACTAGCTAGGTTCAAGAGTTAGCATCCAGCTTCAGTTGGTGAGTCTTCATCTACCGAGGACCATTCTTTATTACTTATCTTTACATTTCAAGTTTTAGACTTCGAGAGTTAGTTGGGGTCTTGTCCCATCATCTCATCAGAAATAGAGGCTTTTCAGACATAGATTGTATTCAGCTTCAGACACGTATTGTATGTTCTGATGTTTTACTATGTTCAAACTTCTGCTATGTTATTATGTTTATATTTTCCCCTTTTATTGATCGAGTTAGATGTATGTTCATGCCATAGGTCACCTTGGAGTCTCTGGGGACTCCTTGTCCTATGTCTCGATTCGAGTCTATGTTCGGATCATGACAAACTTGGTATCAGAGCATTAGGTTTTGAAGTGTCCTAGGATATCTGAAAGCTATGTTAAGTAGAGTCTTTTTCATGGGTGTGAAGTACGCAACACTTATGATAGGCTACGAGACGTTTAGGAAATGTCCCCTTCTTTCATGATCTATGTAGTGCGGTGAAATGTCTATCTATCCTTCTAACTCGTGCTATACACGTTTGTATAATCAAGCCTTCCTGCAGAGTTAATGGAAGGTGAATAGAAATTGAAATGGCCACGAGGATGGAAATGGCGATGGGCATCAGTAGGCCCCACCATCCCATGAGAACCATGCGCCGGAGCCGGTTTCCCACGCTAAATTTAGGGTAGCTATTCAGATGCTAGCACAAGCCTTGACTGTCCAAGTCAATCAGCAGGTGGTAGCGCATGTCCCTCAGAACGGGAATGCTGCAGCAGCATGATTCAGAGATTTTCTAAGGATAAACCCTCAAGAATCCCTTAGGTCAAAGGTGAACGAGGATCTACATGAGTTTATCGATGAGATTCTAAATATAATCCATGTTATGGGGGTGACCGGAGAAGAGTGCGCCGACTTAGCCTCATATCAGTTTAAGGGGGATGCACACATTTGTTTTAAATAGTGGAAGGATAGTAGGGTAGTGGGAGCAGGCCCTGTTGGTTGGGATGAGTTCCATGTCGCTTTCCTAGATCTGTTCTTCCCTCATGAGATGAGGGAGCTGAAAGTAGCCGAATTTATGAATCTGAGACAAGGAAAGATGACTGTGCAGGAATATGCCCTAGAGTTCACTTGTTTGTCCAAGTACACACTAGAGTTAACGGTTTGTCAGAGAGCTCGAGTGAGCAAGTTTGTACACGGAGTGGCGGACTACCTAGACAAGGATTACAAGACCGCCATACTTCATCAAGATATGGATTTTCCTTGGATAGTCTTGTACGCCCAGTAGATGGAGGCGGTGCATATGAGAGGGAGAGAGGCCAAGAGGGCCAGGACAGATAGTTATGGTTTCTCTCAGCAGAGACCAGGTGGTGGGCATCGTTAGCAATCTCACAAGATATTTTCAGCCCCGGCATCATCGGCTATGAGTGTGCCATCCAGATCTAGGCATGATCAAAGAGGATGAGCATCAGGCTCTAGAGGCTAGAGTAGCAGGCCCACAAATTCCATTATCCTAATTTGGAACAGGTGTGGCCGGAGATACACGAGTTAGTGTTTGGTGGGTATAGGTGCTTGCTTCGTGTGTGGGAAGCCTAGACATATGCTTAGAGATTTCCCAGTAACTAGACAGGGCCATGACATGGGCCGAGGAATAGCTTCTAGTTAAGCAGCTCCACCAGCACGCCCAGCTCTGTAGGGAGCATCTACTAGCATAGGTGGCAAACAATGCCAAAACAAATTCTATGCCCTAGCATTCTGTCAGGAGTAGGAGGTCTCCCCAGATGTAGTCACTAGTATGTTATGATTATTCCATCTTGATGTATATGCATTGTTAGATCCAGGGGCTACCTTATTTTTTGTGATTCCCTATGTTGCTAGTAGTTTCGGAGTCAATCCCAAACCTTATCAGAACCCTTCTCAGTCTGTATTCTAGTTGGTGATTTTGTTATAGCTCAACGGGTGTATAGAAATTGCCCTGTCACAATCCTTCAGAAAATCACCTCAGCAGATCTAATAGAGTACTCCATGACTAATTTTGATGTTATCATCGACATGGATTGGCTAATTTCATGCTATTCCTCAGTCAATTGTAGAACCCGGGCAGTAGAGTTTAGATTTCCAAGTGAGCTAGTCTTAGAGTGGAAGAGTAGTTCAGCTATGCCTGTATGTCATTTCATCTCCCACCTTAAGGCCAGAAAGATGATTTCCAAGGGTTGTGTGTACCATCTAGTTAGGTTTAAGAATGTTAAGTGTGAGACCCCAATTATCCTGTCAGTTCCAATAATATGTTAAAATCTAGAAGTCTTTCTAGATGATTTACCGGGAATCCCTCCCAAGCGGGAGATTTATTTTGGTATTGAACTCTTCCTGATATGCAACCTATATCTATTCCTCCTTACACAATGGTTCCAGCCAAGCTAAAGGAGGTGAAGGAGCAATTGAAGTTCCTTTTGGAAAAGGTTTTCATCAGACCTAGCAAATCCCTGTGGGGTGCACCAGTTCTCTTTGTCCACAAGAAAGATGGTTCTCTTCATATGTGTATTAACTATCGGAAAATTAACAAGCTCACCATAAAGAACAGGTATCCTCTCCCAATAATTGTTAATTTTTTTTACCAGATTCAACGTGCTAAGTTCTTTTCGAAGATAGACCTCAGATACGTATACAATCAACTCAGGGTTCGGGAGAGTGACATCTCGAAGATAGCCTTAAGGACGCGGCATGGTCATTATGAGTTTGTAGTTATGTCTTTTGGACTAATTAATGCTTCTGTAGCTTTTATGGATTTGATGAATAGGGTGTTCAAGCCATACTTGGACATGTACGTGGTCGTGTTCATAGATGATATCCTGATATACTCCCGGAGCGAGGGGGAGCATGCCGCTCATTTGAGGGTGGTGGTCCAGACCATCAAGGATCGCTAGTTGTATGCTAAATTTAGTAAATATGAGTTTTTGTTGAACTCAGTCGCCTTTTTGTCCTTGTGGTGTCAAGTGAGAGTATAAAGGTGGACTCTCAGAAGATAGAAGCGGTGAAGAGTTGGCCTAGATTGGTAAATCCTTCGGATATCACGAGTTTCTTGGGCTTAGTGGGTTATTATCAGAGGTTCAATGAGGGGTTTTCATCTATTGAAGCTCCATTGACCAAATTAACCTAAAAGAAGGTAAAGTTCCAATGGTCGGATGCTTTTGAGAGGAGCTTCCAAGAGTTGAAGACTCGACTCACTTTGGCACCGGTGTTAACCCTACCCCAGGGTACCGATGGGTTTGTGGTATATTTTGATGCTTCAAGGATCGACCTTGGTTGTGTGTTGATGCAGCATGGTAAAGTGATAGCATACGTTTCCAGGCAACTGAAGGTTCATAAAAAGAATTACCCGATCCATGATCTTGAATTTGCAGCGGTGGCATTTTCCTTGACGATATAGAGACACTATTTGTACAGGGTCCATGTAGATGTATTTACGGACCATAAGAGCCTACAATATGTGTTTACCTAGAAATACCTAAATCTATGTCAAAGGAGGTGGTCGGAGCTACTCAAGGATTATCATATGAGTGTCATTTACCATCCGAGAAAGGCTGTAGTAGTAGTAGATGCTCTTAGTAGGCTTTCTATGGAGAGTGTGCTCATATGGATAAGGGGAGAAAAGAGATGGTGAAGGATATGCATCGAATTCCACAGTTGGGAGTTCATTTGGTTGACTCGACCGATGGTGGTGTTATAGTTCAGAACGGAACAAAATCATCACTAGAGACTGATGTAAAAGCAAGAGAAGACAAGGACCCTATTTTCTTTAAGTTAAAAGAAGTTGTTCAGAATCAAAAGGTAGAGGTCTTCTAAAAAGGGGGAGATGGTGTGCTTCGATATCAGGGTCACTTGTGTGTTCCGGATGTCGATAATTTAAGGGAGCGGATGTTCTATGATGCTCATGGTTCCAAATATTCGATACATCTAGGTGCCACCACGATGTACCGTGACCTACGGGAAGTCTATTGGTGGAATGGCATGAAGAAGGACATAGCAGAATTTGTGGCTGAGTGTCCCAGTTGTCAACAGGTGAAGGTTGAGCATCAATGACCTGGATGTGTGCTACAAGATATCAGTAATCCTACTTAGAAGTGGGAGGACAATAATATGGACCTCATCAAAGGTTTGCCATGCACTCGTCGGCAATACGACTCCATTTGGGTGGTCGTGGATAGGTTGACTAAAGCAGCTCATTTCTTATCGGTCAAAACGACTGACTCAGTGGAGGATTATGCTAAGTGGTACATTCGAGAGCTAGTTCAGTTGCATGGACTGCCCTTGTCCATTATATAAGATAGAGGTACTCAATTTACCTCTTAGTTTTGGAGATCGTTTCAAAAGGAACTTGGTACACAGGTCAAGCTTAGCACAACGTTTCATCCGCAAAGTGATGGTCAGGCAGAGCAGACCATTCAGACTCTTGAGGACATTTTAAGAGTGTGTGTGATTGACTTCAAGGGTAGTTGGGATGATCATTTTCCTCTCATTGAGTTTGCATATAACAACAACTACCATTCCATCATTTAGATGGCTCCGTTTGAGGCTCTCTATGGGCAGACGTGTAGATCACCTATTGGTTGGTTTGAGGTCGGTGAGGCTATATTGATAGGACCAAATTCAGATCATGAGGCTATGGAGAAAGTTCAACTCATATGGAATAAGTTGAAAACAACTTAGAGTTGCCAAAAGTCCTATGTGGTTGTGAGAAGGAGAGAACTTGAGTTTAAAGTCAACAATTGGGTGTTTCTAAAGGTGTCACCCATGAAGGGAGTGATGAGGTCTTGAAGGAAAGAGAAACTTAGTCCCCGTTATGTTGTCCCATACCAGATTGTGAAACAGGTTGGCAAGGTAGTATATGAATTGGAGTTGCCCTCACAATTAGCTTTAGTCCATCCAATTTTCCATGTATTGCTCTTAAAGAAGTGCTTGGGTGACCCATCCCTAGTTTTTCCGACGGACAGTGTTAGTCTGAAGGACAACCTTAGTTATGAGGTGGTTCCGGTAGAAATACTGGATCATCAGGTTCAAAGGCTGAGAAACAAAGAAGTAGCTTCAGCTAAAGTTTTATGGAGGAATTAGCATGTTGAGGCAGCTACATGGGAAGCCGAAGCAGACATGATGTCTAGATACCCACATCTATTCCCTTCCTGCTTAGTTCCAGCTTGGAGTATTAGTTTCCTCCTTAATACTCTATTAAACTTCATGTTCAGCTCACGTACCTCAGTTTCTTTCATGTAAATGGATGTATGTGTAACTTGGGAATTCAATTTAATTGTGTAGTTCAATTCAGAGTCAGTCATTTCGTTAGTTTTCAGTATGTATGTTTAGTATTTGGTTATGGTGATTTCATTTCTCTATTTTCTATATGTTTTCCCATATTCGAGAACGAATGTTCCCAAGGGGGAGATATTGTAATACCCCGGAAGTGCGTAAGACTAGACCCGAGATTTATAAATAAAAAGTAGAAGAAATATGGAAAATTTTCTCAGAATGGGTCGTTGCACGAGTTGTTGGAGGGACTAATGACTCATTAGATGTGCCCATGATGAGATGCTGCGGTTCTGGAGTTGGGAGTGAAGGGTTTTAGGACGACTCGTGAGATGTTACAATGAGTTGTTAAAGGTAGTCGTGGTGAGGTTAGTTCTACATCAAGGGGGAGTAACGAGTCATGGTATGACCCATTATTGGGAGCAACGGGCCATTTTCAGCACCGGTTGGGATGAATTTCGGGTTAAGGTAGTGGTGACAACGACTGGCAGCAACGAGTCATTGGAGGTTGTAACAACTCATTCTGTCCAGTCGTGGTAGGGGATCCGAGACCTGATTCAGAGGTGTAACAATGAGGGGTGAGACGGATCGTTGGAGCCAGCAACGGTCTGTTGTGGCACCCGTTGTCACTGCCAGAGCAATTTTTCTAGAAAATTCATGAAATGTATTTTCTTCATTCCTAAGCCCTAGGGTCCGAAACTATATCATTTCAAGCTTGAAATAGAGTGTTTTAAGAGGGGTTATGCCATTCTAAACCTATCCTAACTCATGCATATAATCTTAGGGGTTTTGACAGGTGATCAAGTCTAGCTTCTTCAAATTCTTCCTCAAATTCACTTTGGGCTATCAAGGAAGTGTGAGAATCAGATCCTTTCAGGTATTTAAGGTTATGAGTGGGTGAAATTGTCCACACCCATGCCCAATTCCCTCTTAATTCATGATATTCTAATTGTTGATTCCATATGGTTCTTACCCAATGCATGAATTCTTAAGTTCTATTTATGGGTATGATCTTAGCATGTTTTAAATACTGAATTATGATTTATGGGCAGATTTTACAACATTTTAAATTTTCAAGCTTCTAAACTATGATGCCCATTATTGAATGTTTATGAAAGTTGAGATCTATGAGATATATGTTAATGTATGATGCGATGTTTATGAAGAAAGTATGATTTCGAAATACCCATGTTTATGTTTATGTTTTCAAAGTGAATCAAGTGGATTTTAAGCATGTTTAAGTATTGGGAAAGCCCATATGATCAAGTATTTCTTATGAGATCATGAATTAGCTTATCACATGGTTTTGGAGTCAAGACTCCCATTATTGTCTTCTTGTGGTATGGTTTGAGCAAACGCTCCTCATGTTATGATTTCCGATTATGCATGTATATTATTATTTAGCTTTGTCGCTAGACAATGGTCAGCTTCATTGAAAATCGATGGAGCATATGCATGTTTTTGGGAGTAGTGTCTAGCACCGAGTAGGATAAGGGTCAGTCAACCCTATTCCTCATAACTACGCGCCAACATAGGTGTGATTAGATTTTTTCGGACCTCCTTTGGAGCTTTCCCCTTCCCCAATGGGCCTTGAGCTTGATATCGGTATCATGGTAGCGCCCTTAGCCCTGGCAAGGATTTGGACGGCTCTGCCCACTTGTGTGTGATAGTCGGGAGCACGTAAGCTGTATCGTGGTAAAGTCGGTTATATAATGAATCTCCCATTATTCCTCATGATTTCAGTTATGCATGTATAATATTCATGATATTATGTTTTCAGCAGGTTTGACCAAATGTTCAGATTTACTTATGTTTATTAGTTTTCAGCTTTGGGTCATTCCATTTAGTTACGATGTTCAGTTATGTTCAGATCGCGATTTTCAGATAAATGGCATGCAAGCCCTAGTCTCTGAATCTTATCTTGATTATGTTTTATATTATGCATGCTCAATGATTTTACTTACTTATAGAATTTACTTACCTTGCATACTCAGTACATTCCACGTACTGACCGCATACTCTATGTTGTATCGTTTTATGATACAGGCTCCGATCTCCAATCTCAGTCCTGTCACTAGCCAGGTTCCAGAGATAGCATCTTGTTTCAATTGGAGAGTCCTCATCTACCGAGGACTATTATTTATCAGTTATCTTTACATTTCCAGTTTCAAACTTATAGAGTTAGTTGGGATATTGTCCCATCAACTCATCAGAAGTAGAGGCTTTTCAGACATAGATTGTATTCAGCTTCAGACTCGTGTTGTATGTTCTGATGTTATACTATGTTCAGACTTCTGCTATGTTATTATGTTGATTTTTTCCGCTTTTATTGATCGAGTTAGATGTATGTTCATGCCATGGGTCGACTTGGTGTCTCTCGGGGCTCCTTGTCCCGTGTCTCGATCTGAGCCTATGTTCGGGTCATGACAATATTTATCAATAAATAAATACAATAGGGAAAAAGAATACCAAATAAAGGTAAAGATGACTGAACAAATATGGGTTTTAAGAACCCATAGTAAAAATAGAAGTTGCTGTCGTATCTTTTTTAGAACTCGTCGTCGGGGTTTCCTTAGCTGGTGTTGCAATTAGCCTGACGGAGCGGTGAGTGGCAGGTGGTGTTCGTTTGGGAGAATTTTGTTGGTCGGAGAGAGAGAGAGAGGAGAATAGAAGAGAGAAAGGTGTAAGGGGCCTGTTAGGTGGTAGAAGGAAGACAAAAAGGGTGGAGATGGAGATTAGAGAGCGAAGATTCGGTAGTGAAGTTGAAGTAAGATGGGGATAGCTTTAGGTTTTTGGTGGGAAGGGGGCTTGGGTAATTAGAAAGGAAAGAAAATGAGATTTTAATCTAATCCCTTAGATCAAATAAATGAGTGGCCAAGATTAATTCTAGGCTTATTGGTCGGAATATGGGCCGTTTAGCGGGTTGATTTACAGGTTGCGGAAGGGTCTTTCAATTTGGGCTGAATTGGTGGTTTAGATTGGATATAAATTGATTGAAAATGACTTGAATTTACATAAATTGTTTACAAAATGGATAGCATTTAAATAAATTAGGCTAATATTGAATTAAGCTACCATGCTATTGATAAAATACTACA
>JACEIK010007137.1:15546-37420 GCA_018107945.1 Datura stramonium
CTATAAGATTCTAAAGTATAAGACTATAAAAATTTAAAAGACATCTAAATTATAATATTGAAATATTTTTTTTAAAAATTATTTTTCGTTCCATTTGTCCCATTTATCACATCCCGTCCTAACCCGTTAATATAGTGGGACAGGATGGGACTATTAGTCCGTCCTGGCTGGCCATCCCAGTTCCCCCTGTCCCGTCCCATCTCGATCTATCCCGTCCCATCCCGGTCCATCCCATCCCATCTCGTTAGTCCTTTCCCGGCCTAATGCTCAGCCCTAGACTCTGCACCATTAGGCTTAAATAGAATTGCCTAAAAATTTCCCCAAGTGATGGCCAACATGAAGGGCCTTCGCACACCTGACACTCCATCGACACTCCATCCTTTATTAACTAGAACGACCTGAACTTCTGAGTTAGTGACGGTAGCCTTGATGGCCATCACTTATTTGACGGTCTATCGGGACCTTCGTCGTCCATAAGCTAAAAGGACTGGACCTCAATGGTATAAGTGACGGGTCGTCGCCTGGCTGACGATCATCAGAGGTGTGATGCGTTGTCAATTTCCTCGTCACCCCGACACCAGGTCTGTAACTTTATTCTTTTACTGCAGTATTTCACTCCTTGGGGTCTGAGGTGTTACAATAACTTGAGGATCTTTCACTTTGCTGAAATGTTGTTATGAATATAATTCCTGCACTCAAAGAAAATTGTGAGTTTCGAAATCTAATTCATATAGATTTTGCATCATCCTTTACTTCATTTGAATCTCGTATTGTCTTTCTTGGTGCTGATCTTTGATCTAGCACGCATTATCATTCAAGAATGACTAAAATTGGCCTCTTCATTACTCAAAGAAAACTCGTTAGTATTAAAGAAAGTGGTTGCCTTGCATTGAACCTTGATGTTTTGGCTTTGAATATGCACTTATCTTTGCTTATGGCTCTGTGGCAATTTTGATGATGCAAATATAGCTTGCGATTTCAACTTATATTTTTTGTGGAGTAAATGATAGACCATCTACAAAGTTGCCCCAGTTTTGGCTATAGGGGAAATGAAAATTTTTATTATATTAATAAAGAGACCAGAATGGGCGCCTATGTATCCTGCTACCATCAGGAATCAGGTCAGACGTAGTTTATTATAAAAGTCTAGAAAAGATTGCAAAATAGTAGCTACTCCCAAAGGTGGGAAGATGGAGAACGATATTCTCAAGTTGCGATATAGTGTGTTTGTTATTTTCATGCTATGCCTCATTAATTGTAGAACCCGGATAGTAGAGTTCAGATTTCTGGGTGAGCCAGTCCTAGAATAGAAGGATAGTTCAGTTGTGCCTGTAGGTCGTTTCATGTCCTACCTTAAGGCCAGAAAGATGATCTCCAAGGGTTGCGTGTACCATTTAGTTAGGGTTAAGAATGCTACGCCCAAGACCCCGACTATCTAGTGAGTCCCAGTAGTATGTGAGAATCCATAAGTCTTCCTGGATGATCAATCAGGAGTTCCTCCCGAGTGGGATATTGATTTTGGTATTGACCTTCTTCCCGATACGCAACCTATATCTATTCCTCCTTACAGAATGGCCCCAGCCTAGTTAAAGGAGTTGAAGGACATGTTAGACAAGTTTTTCATAAGACCGAGTAAATCCCTATGGGGTGCACCGGTTCTCTTTATCTGAAAAAAGGATGGTTCTCTTTGTATGTGTATTGATTACCAGCAATTGAACAAGGTCACTATCAAGAACAGGTATCCTCTTCCTAAGATTGATGATTTGTTTGACCAGCTTTAGGTTGCTAAGTACTTTTTGAAGATAGATCTTAGATCCGGATACCATCAACTCAGGGTTCGGGAGAGTGACATCCCAAAGACAGCCTTCAGGACTTGGTATGGACATTACGAGTTTGTAGTTATGTCTTTTGGACTAACAAATGCTCTTGCAGCTTTTATGGATTTGATGAACAGGGTGTTCAAGCCATACTTGGATATGTTTGTGATCATGTTTATTGATGACATCCTAATATAGTCTCGAAGCGAGGAGGAGTATGCCGCTCATTTGAGTGTGGTACTACAGACTCTCAAGGATTGCCAATTATATGCCAAATTCAGCAAGTGCGAGTTTTGGTTGGACTCAGTGGCATTTTTGGTCCACGTGGTTCAAGCGAGGGCATAAAGATGGACTCGTAGAAAATAGAAGCGGTGAAAAATTTTCCTATATTGGTGAATGCTTCATATATTAGGAGTTTCTTGGGCTTAGCAGGTTATTATCGGAGATTTGTTGAAGGATTTTCATATATTGCAGGGCCATTTACCAAATTGACTTAAAAGAAAGTGAAGTTCTAGTTTTCAGAGGCTTGTGAGAAGAGCTTACAAGAATTGAAGGCTCGACACACCTCCGCACCGGTGTTAACCTTACCCAAGGGTACCAAAGGATTAGTAGTGTATTGTGATTCTTCTAGAATCGACCTTCGTTGTGTATTGATGCAGCATGGTAAAGCGATAGCATATGCTTCCAGGAAGATGAAGGTTCATGAAAGGAATTACTCGACCCATGATATTGAATTGGCGGCGATGGTATTTGCATTGAAGATTTGGAGACACTATTTTTACGAGGTCCGTGTAGATGTGTTTCCGGACCACAAGAGCCTACAATATGTGTTTACCTAGAAGGCTCTTAATCTATGCCAAAGGAGGTGGTTGAAGCTACTCAAGGATTATGATATGAGTGCCTTTACCATCCGGGTAAGGATAATGTAGTAGAAGACACACTTAGTAGACTCTCTATGGAGAGTGTGTCCCATGTAGTTGAGGGAAGGAAGGAGCTGGTGAAGGATGTACATCTACTTGCACGGTTGGGAGTCATTTGGTTGACTTGACCGATGGCGGTGTTATTGTTCAGAACGGATCAGAATCATCCTTGGTGACTGATGTGAAAGCCAGACAACACGAGGACCCTATTTTGGTAAAGTTAAAAGAAGCTGTTCAAAATCAGAAGGTAGAGGTCTTCTCCCAAGGGGGAGATGGTGTGCTTCGATATCAAGGTTGCTTGTGTGTCCCGGACGTTGATGATTTGAGAACTTGGATGCTACATGAGGCTTACGGTTCCAGATATTCAATACATCCAGGTGCCACCAAGATGTACCGTGACCTACGGGAAGTCTATTGGTGGAATGGCATGAAGAAGGACATCGCAGAATTTTTAGCCAAGTGTCCAAATTGTCAGCAAGTGAAGGTTGAGCATCAGGGAGCGAGAGGTGTGCTTCAGGACATCAACATCCCTACTTGAAAGTGGGAGGAGATTAATATGGACTTCATCACAGGGTTGCCTCACACTCGTCGATAGTATGAATCCATTTGGGTGGTCGTGGACAGGTTGGAAAAACCCTCTCATTTTACAAACTTTACATCTGAGATCTAGTTCGGTTGCATGGAGTTCCCTTGTCCATCATATTAGACAGAGATACTCAATTTACCTCTCAGTTTTGGAGATCGTTTCAAAAGGGACTTGGTACTCAAGTTAAGCTCAGTACGACATTTCATCCGCAAACCCATGGTCAGGAAAAGCGGACTATTCAGACTCCCGAGGACATGTTGAGAGCGTGTGTGATTACTTCAAGGGTAGTTGGGATGATCATTTTCCTCTCATTGAGTTTGAGTATAACAACAGTTACCATTCCAATATTCAGATGGCTCCGTTTGAGGCTCTCTATGGGCGGAGATGTAGATCACCTATTGGTTGGTTTAAAGTTAGTGAAGCTACGATGATAGGACCAAATTTAGTTCATGAGGCCATGGAGAAGGTTCAGCTCATACAGGACAGATTGAAAACAGCTCAAAGTCGCCAAAAGTCCAATGCGAATGTGAGAAGGAGAGAACTCAAGTTCAAAGTGGATGATTGGGTGTTTCTGAAGGTGTCTCCCATGAAGGGAGTGATGAGATTTGGAAAGAAAGGGAAACTCAGTCGCCATTATGTTGGCTTGTACCGAATTGTGAAACGGGTTGGCAAGGTAGCATATGAATTGGAGTTGCCCTCAAAATTAGCTTCAGTCCATCCAGTTTTCCATGTGTCACACCTAAGGAAGTGTTTGAGCGATCCAACTCTAGTTTTTTTGGTGGACAGTATCGGTATGAAAGACAGCCTTAGTTATGAAGAGGTTCCGATGGAAATACTGGATCGTTAGGTTCGAAGGCTAAGAAACAAAAAAGTAGCTTCAGTTACAGTTTTATGGAGGAATTCAGCATGTTGAGGGAGCTACGTGGGAAGTCGAGGCAAATATGATGGCTAGATACCCATATTTATTCCCTACCGACTCAATGCCAGCTTGAGGTATCAGTTTTTGCCCTAAAACTCTATTTAATTTCATGTTCAGTTCATGTGACCCAGTTTCTTTCATGTCTATGAATGTATGGATGATTCATGAATTCAGTTCAGCCGGGTAGTTCAGTTCGGAGGTAGTCATTCCGTCAGTTTTCGGCTTATATGATCAGTATTTGAGTATGATGATTGCATTTCTTTGTTTTTTTATGATTTTCAACATTTGAGGATGAATGTTCCCAAGGGGGAGATATTGTTATACCCCAAAAGTGCTAAGATTAGACTCAGAAGTTGAAATGGAGAAAATAACTTTTTTTGCACCAGGTCACAGAACGAGTCGTCCTATGACCTGTCAGGTTGACCAAGAGTCGTTAAGTGACTCGTGGTGAGGAGTATGACTTGAGTTGGACATTTCTGGTTTTGAGTCCCCATGGACATGACCACGAGTCATGGTCAGCTCTACGACTCGTTGAGTTAGTTGTTGCCAGGGATGAGGTGCAGGTAGGAGGAATTGAGCAGTGCACCTAACGGGTGGGTCACCACGACTTGTTGCATGCAACACAAGTTGTGGTGTGCCCCGTGGTGAGCCCTAAGTACGTTTTGAGCAGTGGAGTTAATGAGAGGTGACCACAAGTTGTGGTCACCAGTGACGAGTCATCAGGTCCCTCGTGGGGTCCCTTTGAGGAAAATTGGCAGTGCACTTAATGACAAGAGATGACGACTCGTGCCTAGTGATAACAACTCATCTAGTCCCTCATTGGGACTGGCAGTCAGTTTTTCTCTGTGAATTTAGTAAGGGATTTTCTGTAATTTCTATGATCCTAAGGCCTAAATTATGTCATTTAAAGCTATGAATAATGAGTTTTAAGAGGGGTAAGTCCATTCTAAGCTATTCCTATTCATGCATGCAAGTGTAGAAGTCTAGATAGGTGATCAAACTCAATTCCTTCCAAGTTCTTCTCAATTTTTCCTTGGGAAATCGGAGAAGTTGTAGAATCAGATTCTCTCAGGTATGTAGGGTTATGAATGGGTGAATTTGTTCACACCCATGCCCAATCCCTCTCTAATTCATGAAAATCTATAAGTTGATTCCATGGGGTTTTAAGCCAATGCATGAATTTCCTAAGTTTCTATCATGGGTATGATCTAAGCATGTTTCTATTATTAAATCATGATTCATGGATAAGTTTTATAATGTTTTCAATTATAATCATGTTTTCAAGTTTTGTAAATTATAATGTCCATCCATGAGAAAATCATGAAACTTGAGATTTATGATGTATGTTTAAGTATGTTGAGATATTTATGATGAAAAACATGTTTTCAAGTTACCCATGTATATGATCATGTTTTCAAGTGAATCAAGTATTTTCAAGCATCCTTAAGTATTGGGCAAGCTCATATGTTCAAGTATGATTTATGATTTCATGTCAATTAGCTTACCACATGATTTTGGAGTCAAGACTCTCAATTATATTCAGCTTGTGGTATGGTTTGAGCCAAGGCTCGTCATGTATAATTTCAGATTTTATATGTATATGATTATTTAGCTTCGTCACTAGACGATGGTCAGCTTCGTTGAAAAACGATGGAGAGCATATGCATGTTTTTGGGAGTAGTGTCTAGCACCGAGTAGGCTAAAGGTCAGTCAACCCTATGCCTCAGAACTACGCGTCAACGTAGGTATGATCAGATTATTTGGGACCTCCTTTGTGAGCTTTCCCCTACCCCAAGGGGCCATCAGCTTGATATCGATATCATGGTAGTGACTTTAGCCCTGGAAAGACTTTATAAGGCTCTGCCACTTGAGTGTGATAGTCGGGACCACATAAGCTCTATCGTGGTAATGTCGGTTATATGACGAGTTTCCCATTGTTCCTCATAATTTCAGTTATGCATGTTTATCATTCATGATATGTGTGTGTGTGTGTTTGTGTTCTAAAGCAGGTTTGACCCAATGTTCAGTTTTACTTATGATTATCAGATTTCAGTTTTGGGTCATTCGATTCAATTATGATGTTCAGTTATGTTCATATCATGATTTCAGAAAATAGCATGCAAGCCCTACTCTCATATTCTTATCTTAATCATATTTTATATTATGCATGATTTAATGATTTAATGATTTAATTACTTAAGCGGATTTACTTACCTTGCATACTCGGTACATTCCACGTACTGACTGCATACTCTCTGTTCTATCATTTATGATACAGGCTCCGATCTTCATACTTAGCCCCGTCACTAGCCAGTTTCTGAATTTAACATCTAGCTTAAGTGGTGAGTCCTCATTTCCCGAGGACCATTCGTCATCAATTAATCTTTGTATTTTCAGTTTCAGACTTATAGAGTTAGTCTGGGTCTTATCCCATCAACTCATCAGAATTAGAGGCTTTTCAAACATAGTGTATAATCAGCTTCAGATTCGTGTATGTATTTTAATGCTATGTTGTGTTCAGACTTCCGCTATGATTATTATGTCGATCTTCCGCTTTTATTGATTGAGTTAGAGGTATGTTCTTTTCATGGGTTGACTTGGAGTCTCTTGGTGCTCCTTGTCTCGTGTCTCGATCCGAACCTATGTTCGGGTCGTGACACGAAGATAATGACAATATCTTTCTTGAAATTTAAAAATGTCACGTTTAACCATACTTTGCGAAAAACCTTGAAAATAAGTATTATAAGTTTGTTGAATATACATGATAAATCCAGGATGGGAGGGAAAACTAAAAGGCAAACCACAAACCGCAACCATTTTAGCGGTGTTTTCACAGTCTCTATCCCTATCATATTTCCGTTGTGTAATAGGACCACTTGGGTTTGAAGGATTTAACTGGCCCTGAACCATATTGGAACCCCCTTCCGATCCAACAGGGACAAAATCACAATCGACGACTTTGGAGGCTTCTTTAGCCGCCATATTTTCAAGTTTACCACATTGTAATAAATGTCTATTTAACCCCCCTATTCCACCTTTGCTTCCGCCGTGCTCATGCTTAAATACCTTTTTACACTTATTACAAATAGCTTTCGTTCTTTCCTCATTCTGATACATAAATTTTCAAACAACTGAAGTTTTAGCCTGTTGAACCGTAGTCAACCCTAATAGGAGGAATAGGGGGAAGTTGAGCTTTAGACTGAGGAGTATCCTGAGTTGGAGCTTCAGTAGTAGGACTAGTAGGTGTATCATCTAATTCTTCTTCTTCTTCTTCTACTTCTACTTCAACTTCTTCATCTAATTCTTCATTTAATATATTACCATAATGCCTTTCCATAATTTCATTATCCAATGGAGTATTCAAAGTAATATTAGTAGGAGTACTACCAAATTGCGTAAAATCTTCGTTATTAATTCTAACTTTAGGAATTGAAAAAGAACCACCAATTTTTTTAGAAGTAGAACTAGAACCTGTACTTTTTTACTAGTACTAATATCAAATGCACCTGCAACCTTGGATAGAACACCCTTTTCTTTTCCAGAATCCATATTATAATTTATGAATAAATAAATATAACACAACTAAAATTATGACTAAATAAATATAGCACAAGTATATTTAAATAAATAATACAGAAAAATTAAATGGGTAAAATAAATAAATAACAGAAGTAAGTATGGACCGAATGTGCCAAACGTCTGAATTCAAAAATTGATGTAGCAACTTGAGACTTAAAACTAAAATAACTAAGACAATTTGAATTTGAAAATTATAAATTTTGGAATTTGGACAATTAGATAAAGTAGATTGTTGAGAGATTTGAGAATGAGAAATTGAGAATTGAGTGAGTGTGTAGTAGAGAAGAGAGGAGATGAATTGTGAATTTGTGAATAAATTGTGGGGGTATTTATAGTTTTTAAAAAAGGACCAAAGTGTAATTTCTAAAATAAATGGGTGTAAAAATAATTAAAGGAGGTTGCGGGTCTTTTATGGGCTGAAAAGAGGGAATAAAGTTGTTGGGGGGCCCCACCCCAACGAACCGAGAAAGAACCGAGCCGATAACGGGACGAACCGGGCTGGGACACGTAGAAAAAAAACCGGTCATGTGTCCCATCCCCTGTATCTCGTAATCTAAGTCGGACCAGCCGGAACCGGGACTATCGGGACTTGCACCAGGGCCAGTACTGGGTCGGGCCTATACATCCCATCCCTTTGGCCAGCCCTAGTGGAGATGATGGACCATCAGGATGGCAACGGCCCATAACCTATCCTGTCAAACGCACAGCGACCCAAAAATTTCAGATTTCTAAATATTTTCCCAGGGGTAGTTTTGTGTATTCCCACTCTTTTACTCCCCCAAACTACGTCGTTTTGGAAATATTTTCAAGGGATTTAGAGGGGTAATCGATCCTTCTCCCTCATTCTTCACTCAGACTTTCAGAATATCCATTATNATTATAGAACTTAGAGTTTCTCCTTGAAGCTAAGAGCTAGGGCTTCCAATTTTCTCAGAATTTTCAAGTTTCTTCTCCGAAATTTCTTCTTCAAGTATGTGGAAATTCAACACGGAGATTCTTTCATCCTTGTGCCCCAAATTTATCTGCAGAAACTCTTTTCTATTTTAGCGTTGTAAGAGTGAACTAGGGCTTTTTCAGATAACTTATGAATTTTCTTATATTTTAATTGTTTTGCTAGTTCCTACTATCCTAGCCATGATCCTTACGTTCTTGTCTTAAATTTCATAGTATAATTTCTAGCTTTAGTTTTAGCATGACTTTGGGTTGATTCTTGTATTTATTTTCCATGGGCTATTGTTTGATTGAAATTTTCCGCATGAATGTTCAAAGTTGCAGTTAGTATTTTCAGATTTAAAATACACTTAGTATCCTTCAGTAATGTCAGTTGATCAGTTGTCTCTTTAACATTATATCATTGAATTCAGTATCTCTAGTTGGCAGGTCCCTTAAGCTCACAGGGAACTTTCAGATAAGTTGTTTTGTCTTAGCCTTTGGGCACCAGTCTTGAGCTAATCTATAATAACCCGAAAGTGCGTAAGAGTAAACCCGGAAGTGAAAAGTTGAAAACTACAGAAAATGGGGGAAATAATCTCAAGACGGGTAGAGGTACGACTCGTGGTATCATACCACGGGTCATTGTAATGAGTCGTAGTTAGGATAAGGCTGGGTGATGTGTAAACCACGGGTGACATGATGACTCATTGTGGGAAACAACGAGTCGTTGATAGAAGTCGTGGGAGGGAGCTAAGTTCATCAGGTGACTTACAATGGGCGTCCCAATGACCCGTTAGGAGAAACCATGAGTCGTTAGTTGTGGTCGTTGTTGGAGGTTATGTTTTCCAGTGGGTTTAACAGAGAGAAACAACAACTCGTTGTTTGTAGTGACGAGTTGTGATGTGACCTGTTAGGAGATGAGATGCCAAGGTTCAAGGGAAAACCACAGATGATATAACGAGTCGTGGGTTGAAAGGACGGGTCGTCCAGACCATCTGTTGGTTGTGTCCAAATGAATACTTTCAGTAGTTCATTTGATGAGTGACAGGACGGGTTGTCATTGGTTACAATAACCCATTAGATCCATCTGTGTGTTCCACTCGGCCAGATTTCAGGGCAGGTTCATTAAGGGTATTTTGACTTTTTTGCGATATAAGGCCCTAAACTATGTCGTTTTGGCTTGGGACAACGGGTTTTTAAGAGAATGACTTATTCTAAACTCTCATTCCTGCATGCAAGGATATTGAAAGGTGATCTAAGGGGATTTTAAGTTTTTCTCTTCAATTCTTCCAATTTCACTCTTGGGCTTCTAAGGAGAGTTAGGATTTGATAACCCCAATTATGTAAGGTCATCAATGGGTGAATCCTTTCACACCCATGCTCCTACTCTATGATTTTACTTAAAATTTATCAAAAACTCATGGGGTTTTGTATTTTGATTTATATAAAAACTAATGATTTAATTATGGGTTTTGTGATTTTGAAATATTGTCATAACCTATGGATTTTGATCATCTTTTGAGATTTAAATTAATTATAATATTATTGATTTTCAATTTTCTAAATAATTAAGTTTAATTATGTATGCCCCATGATGAATCAATTTATGATCTATTATCCCATCGATGTTCTTTACGAGCCCAACATGAATTATGTATGAATTATGAATTTATTATGTTACCCATTATGATTTTATGAAATTCAAGCAATATGCATGATCTATAAGTATGTATGAATCCTATTAATCATGAATTATGTTTCTGGCCAACTCACGGGCCTCATGTCATGGATAGAAAACATATGTTCAAGCATGTTTATGATTATCATGATTTAACTAGCCAATGAACTAATGTGTGTATTATTATGAGCACTATATATATTTTGGGAGTAGTATCGAACACCGAGTAGGTTTGGGGCTTAGGTTGAGCCCCAGATCTCATGAACTACGTGCCACCGTAGGTATGTTGGGACCCCTTCATGCTAGTCCCTGGCCCAAATGTCCCTTTTCATGGTGATATAACACTTTCATGGTCTTACCCTTGGAAAGGTACAAACACCCTCCCGATTAGGGTTACAAGTCGGGCTTTATATGTGCTCATATGGGGTATGTGGGTTAAGAGAATCTCCCACTGTTCCTCATGATTTATGCATGTTATGAGTATATATGTTTGCTCAAGTCATGTNATATATGTTTGCTCAAGTCATGTTAAGTAAATCTCTTCTATTATGATTATGATTATGTTTATGTTATGAATGTTTTGAAAACCCCGAGCCGTATGATATGTTGTTATGATTTACGATACTAGCATGATGTCCTACTCTTATGATTAGTTAGGAATTTCATATTTTCTTTAAATGTCCATTTTACTTACCTTGCATACTTAGTACATTCCACGTACTGACTACATACTTTCTATGTTGTATCTTTCATGATACAGGTCCCGGTTCTCAGGCTCATCCTCACCCGTAGATAGTTTTAGATTTTCTCTCAGCGCTCTTGGTGAGTCCTCATGTTTCGAGGGTTGTATGTTCATACTCTATGTTATTCCTTTCAACTTCTGGATGTTGGATTAGTTGGGGAGTTGTCCCATCAATCCGCCTTTCATGTTTAGAGGCTTATCAGACTAAGAGTTGTATTCCGCCGTACTGTATAAGTCTTGTATTGATTTTCCCTTATGTTATGTTATGATTACATTCTTTATGTTAAGTATTAAATGCTCATGTGATTGAATTAGATGTATGCTCATGTCATGGGTCGAATTGGGGTCTCTCGGTGCTCTTTGTCCCGTGTCTACGATCCGGGTGTAAGTTTGGGTCATGACAAACTTGGTATCAGAGCCATAGGTTGATGTGTCCTAGGGAGTCTAAAAGCCACGTTAAGTAAAGTATTTTTCATAGGTGTGAAGCATGCCACACTTATGACGAAGAGGCTACTAGATGTTTAGGAAATTTTCCCTTCCTTCATGATCTATGTCGTGCAATCAACTTCCTTTACTCCTCTAATTCGTGTTATTCGCGTTTGCAGAATCATCCCTCCACATCGAGTAGATGCCAAGAGAAACGGAAAAGGAAATGATTATGAGGGTTCCCATGATGGTGAGCATCAGCCAGCTCCACCCGTTCATGAGGAGCACGTACCAGAGCCAGCTGCCCACGCTGAGTTTAGGGCAGCGATTCAGATGTTGGCACAGGCCATGACTGCCTTGGTCCAGAATCAGATCGTGGCGCATTTCCCTCAAAATGGGAATGCAGCGACAGCTGGGGTGAGGGATTTCTTGAGGATGAGCCCTCTGGAGTTTACGAGGTCAAAGATGGACGAGGATCCACACGATTTTATAGAGGAGATTCTAAAAATCACCTAGGTTATGGAGGTGAACAATGGGGAGTGTGTTGACCTGACCTCCTACCAGCTAAAGGGGGTTGTACATATATGGTTTAAGCAATGGAGAGATGCTAGGGCGGCGGGTGCAGGCCCGATAGGTTGGGAGAAGTTTCACACTGCATTCATGGATCGATTCTTCCCTCGGGAGATGAGGGAGCTCAAGGCGACCGAGTTTGTGAATCTGAAGTAGGGTAACATGTCTGTCTAGGATTATGCATTGGAATTCACCTGGTTATCCAAATATGCTCCGAAGTTGATGGTGGATCAACGAGCTCAGGTAAGCCGTTTTGTGCATGGAGTAGCAGATTATTTTGACAAGGATTGTCGGATCGCCATGCTTCACCGAGACGTTGATTTTTACCCATATTGTATTGCATGCGCAGTAGATGGAGTCATTCTACAAGAGGCAGAGAGAGGCCAAGAGGGATAGGACCGACAACTACGGGGTTTCTCAAGCCAGGTCGGGGGTGGAGCACGTTAGTAGACCCATCACAGGTCCATTTCTCCAGCTCCATCATCAGCCAGCACGCCATCCAGGTTCAGGGGAGACTAGAGGAGCAAGGCTACGGGCTCGAGGGATCATGGTAGCATGCAGGTGGAGAGCACTTTTCCAGTTTGTGCGAAGTGCAGCAAGAATCATCCAGGGAAGTGGCAGGTTAGCACAGATGCTTATTTTGGGTATGGAAAACCCGGGCACAGGATTAGAGATTACCTTGCAGCCAGTTCTTCCGCACCAGCAGCACGACCCCCTCAGCAGGGCGCCTTCACTAGTTCAGCAGGTGGTTAGCGCCGAAATAGGTTTTATGCCCTAGTGCCTTGCCAGGAGCAGGAGGCTTCGCCAGATGTGGTCACGAGTGTGTTGCAAGTCTTCAATATTGATTCTTATGCCTTGTTAGATCCAGGAGATACTTTGTCTTTTGTGACCCCTTATGTTGCTAGTAGTTTTGGAGTTAGACCTAAAATTATTTCAGAACCATTCCTCGTATCTACCCCAGTCGGTGAATCAGTGGTAGCTAGGCGGGTGTATAGGGGTTACCCCATTATGGTGTTGCATAACATTACCTCCGTGGACTTAGTAGAATTGTACATGACTAACTTTGACTTCATCTTGGGTATGGATTGGTTGTTTTCATGTTATTCTTCGATTAATTATAGGACCCGTGCGGTGGAATTCCGATTTCTAGGTGAGTCGATTTTTGAATGGAAGGGTAACTCTGTTGTACCAACCGATCAGTTTATTTCATACCTTAAGGCCAGGAAAATGATCTCTAAGGGTTGCATGTACCACCTAGTTAGGGTTAAGGATGTAGAGTCCGAGACCCCAACTATTCAGTCAGTTCCAGTGGTGTGTGAGTATCCAGAGGTTTTCCCCGATGATTTGCCAGGTGTCCCTCTGAAAAGGAAAATTGATTTCGGTATTGATCTATTGCCCGATACGCAGCCTATCTCCATTCCTCCCTAAATGATGGCTCCAGCCGAGCTAAAAGAGTTAAAGGAACAACTGAAGGAATTGTTGGATAAGGGTTTCATTAGACCGAGCAAGTCTCCATGGGGTGCACTGGTTCTCTTTGTTCGAAAGAAGGATGGATCCTTTCGGATGTGTATTGATTACGAGCATCTGAATAAGGTCACTGTCAAGAACAGGTACCCCTTGCCTAGGATCGATGATTTATTTGACCAGCTCCAGGGTGCCAAGTGTTTCTCGAAGATAGATCTAAGGTCCAGATATCACCAGCTCAGAGTTTGGGAGAGTGACATCCTGAAAACCGCTTTCAGGACTCGGTGTGGTCACTACGAATTTGTTGTTATGTATTTTGGGCTAACCAATACTCCTGCAACTTTTATGGACCTGATGAACAGGGTGTTCAAGCAATATCTGGACATGTTCATGATGTGTTCATTGATGACATCCTTATATACTCTCGAAGTGAGGAGGAGCATGCCTCTCACTTGCAAATAGTGCTTCAGACCCTCAAGGATCGTCAGTTGTATGCAAAGTTCAGAAAATGCAAGTTTTGGTTGGACTCAGTGGCATTTTAGGCCATGTGGTATCAGGTGAGGGCATAAAAGTAGATTCTCAGAAAATTGAAGCTGTGAAGAATTGGCCTAGACCGGTGAATCCTTCATAAATTTGGAGTTTCTTGGGTCTAGCAGGCTATTACCGAAGATTTGTTGAGGGATTTTCATCAATTGTATCCCCATTGGCCAGGTTGACTTATAAAAAGATAAAGTTCCAATGGTCAGAGGCTTGTGAGAAAAGCTTCCAGGAATTGAAGACCCGCCTCACTTCAGCACCGGTGTTGACTATACCTGAGGGTGCTGACGGCTTTGTTATATATTGTGATGCTTCTAGGGTCGGACTGGGATGTGTGTTGATGCAGCGTGGGAAAGTAATAGCATATTCCTCTCGACAGCTGAAAGTTCACAAAAAGAATTACCCGACCCATGATCTCGAGTTGGCCGCGGTGGTGTTTGCATTGAAGATATGGTGGCACTACTTGTATGGGGTCCACATGGATGTATTCACGGATCATAAGACCTTTCAATATGTGTTCACATAGAAAGATCTCAATCTTCGGCAAAGGAGGTGGTTAGAGTTATTAAAGGACTACGACATGAGTGTTCTTTACCACTCGGGAAAGACTAATGTGGTGGCGGATGCACTTAGTAGGCTCTCTATGGAGAGTGTGTCCCACATGGATGAGGGAAAGAAGGAGTTTGTAAGAGATGTCCACTGAATTGCAAGGTTGGGGGTTAGATTAATCGACTCGACCGATGGCGGCGTTGTTGTGTAGAATGGGTCAGAATCATCCTTGGTGGTTGATGTCAAATCTAAGAAAGATGAGGATCCGATTTTTAGGAAGCTAAAGGAGGCGGTGTGGAGTCAAAAGGTAGAGGTTTTCTCCCAAGGGGGAGATGGTGTGCTACGATACTAGGGTCAGCTATGTGTCCCGAATGTTGATAATTTGAGAGTTCGGGTATTGCATAAGGCACATGGTACCAGATATTCTATCCATCCGGGATCCACGAAGATGTATCGGGACTTGCGATAAATCTATTGGTGGGATGGTATGAAGAAGTATATTGCAAAATTCATAGCCAAATGTCCAAACTGTCAGCAAGTGAAAGTCGAGCATCATGGGCCGGGAGGCGTACTTCAGTGTATTAGCATTCCCACATGGAAGTGGGAAGAGATCAACATGGATTTCATTACAGGCCTACTTCGCACTCGACGACACTATGATTCCATTTGGGTGGTGGTAGACAAGTTAACAAAGGTCGCACACTTTCTACCGATCAAGACCACGGATTCAGCGAATGATTATGCCAAGTTGTATATTCAGGAGTTGGTTCGACTTTATAGAGTGCCCTTGTCTATTATTTCTGATCGAGGTATTTAGTTTACCTCTCAATTTTGGCGGTCTTTCCAAAAAAGGCTTGGGACTCAGGTGAAGCTCAACACAACATTCCATTCGCAAACGGATGGCCAGGAGGAGCGGACAATCCAGACTCTTGAGGACATGTTAAGGGCATGTTTTATGGATTTTAAAGGCAGTTGGGATGATCATTTGCCATTAATCGAGTTTTCTTATAATAACAGTTATCAGTCTAGTATTTAAATTGCACCGTTCGAGGCTCTCTATGGGCGGAGCTGTAGATCTCCCATCGGATGGTTTGAGGTTGGGGACACAGCTATGATAGGGCTATATTCGGTTCACGAGGCGATGGTGAAGGTTCAGTTGATAAGGGACCGATTAAAAACTACTCAGAGTCATCAGAAATCATATGCCGATGTGAGGAGGAGAGATTTGGAGTTTGAGGTGGACGATTGGGTATTTCTAAAGGTATCTCCCATGAAGGGAGTCATGTGGTTCGAAAAGAAAGGGAAACTCAATCCCCGCTATGTTGGCCCCTACCAAGTTGTGAGGAGAGTTGGTAAGGTGGCATATGAGTTGGACTTGCCCTCGGAGTTATCTTCAGTTCATCCTGTGTTTCATATGTCACTTTAGAAAAAGTGTTTGGGTGATCTAGCTTTAGTAGTCCCAGTGGACAACGTTGATGTAAAAGACAGCCTCAGTTATGAAGAAGTACCCACGGAAATATTATATCGTCAAGTCCGTAAGATAAGGAATAAGGTAGTAGCCTCAGTTAAGGTTTTATGGAGAAATCAGCATGCTGAGGGAGCTACATGGGAAGCTGAAGCAGATATAATGGCGAAATACCCACATTTATTCTCTACCTGCTCAGTTCTAACTTGAGGTATCAGTTCTACTATGTGATTCCATTTAGTTTTCATGTTAAGTTCATGTGTTTAAGTTTCTTTTATGTGTATGAGTGTGTATGTGAAGCATGAGATCAGTTCAGCTATGTGTTATGAATCAGAGATAGTCATTCCGTAAGGTTTCGATTTAAATGATCAGTATTTGCGTATGATAATTGCATGTTTCTGTTTTCTGCTTGTTTCCTACATTCGAGGATGAATGTTCATAAGGGGGAGATATTGTAATAACCCGGAAGTGCGTAGGAGTAGACCCGGAAATGAAAAGTTGAAAACTACAGAAAATGGGGGAAAATATCTCAACACGGGTCGAGGTACAACTCGTGGTATTATCTATTATCCCATCGATGTTCTTTACGAGCCCAACATAAATTATGTTTTGAATTATGAATTTATTATGTTACCCATTATGATTTAATGAAATTCAAGTTATATGTGAGATCTATAAGTATGTATGAATCCTATTAATTATGAATTATATTTTTGGCCGACTCACGGTCCTCATGTCATGGCTAGATCACATATGTTCAAGCATGTTTACGATTATCATAATTTAACTAGCCCATGAACTCATGTATGTATTATTATGAGCACTATAAGTGTTTTAGGAGTAGTATCAAACACAGAGTAGGTTCGGGGCTCAGGCTAAGCCCCGGATCTCATGAACTACGTGCCACCGTAGGTATGTTGGGACTCCTTCATGCTAGTCCCTGTCCCAAATGGTCCTTTTCATGGTGATATCACACTTTCATGATCCTACCCTTGGAAAGGTACAAATAGCCTCCCAACTAGGGTTACAAGTCGGGTTTCATGTGTGCTCATATGGGATATGTCAGTTAAGAGAATCTTCCACTGTTCCTCATGATTTATGCATGTTATGATTATATATGTTGGCTTAAGTCATGTTAAGTAAATCTCTTCTATTTTGATTATGATTATGTTTATGTTACGAATTTTTTGAATACCGTGAGTCGTATGATATGTTGTTATGATTTACGATACTAGCATGATGTCCTACTCTTATGATTAATTATGAATTTCATATATGCTTTAAATGTACGTTTTACTTACCTTGCATACTCAGTACATTTCATGTACTGAAAGCATTCTTTCTATGTTGTTTCGTTTCATGATACAGGTCCCGGTTCTTAGGCTCATCCTCACCCTTAGATAGTTTCATATTTTCTCTCAGCGCTCTTGGTGAGTCCTCATGTTTCTAGGGCTGTATGTTCATACTCTATGTTATTCCTTTCAGTTTTTGGATGTTGGATTAGTTGGGGAGTTGTCCCATCAATCCTCCTTTCATGTTTAGAGGCTTATCAGACTACAAATTATATTCTGCCGTATTGTATAGGTCTTGTACCGATTTTCCCTTATGCTATGTTATGATTACGTTCTTTATGTTAAGTCTTCCGCTCATGTCATTGAATTAGATGTATGCTCATGCCATGGGTTGACTTGGGGTCTCTCGGGGCTCCTTGTCCCGTGTCTACGACCTGGGAGTACGTTTGGATCGTTACATAATCATTCCAATGAGATATAACTAGGATTTTAGTTGGGAGTAGTTCTTAGCACCGAGCAAGAAGGGGTTAGCGCATCTAGGTTTCCAAAACTACGTGCCACCGTAGGTCTTTAGCCTGAATAGGTATCAGTTCAGTGATCACATAGCCTTGCCTTTAAACCCTGGCAAGGTATATCGGGTCCTTTCGATGGGGCATATACGTCGAACTCCACATTTAGCTCATGTGATTACATGTCAGTTAATAGACACTCGCACAGAGTAGTTTAATCCAATACAATAATAGTCCCCAGTCCAGTCTAGTCTTCAAAATTTTAAGAATTTTCTTATGACTTTCAGTCAGCTATTGGTTCTTACAGTATTGTCAAATTTTTAGATTTCGATTCAGTATTTACGTTTTCCGATATGGTTATAGCAAGTCATTCAGTTCAATTTATGTTTTATCAGTATTCTTATGTTTAGCTTGTATCTCACATACTCAATACATTTAAAGTATTGATCGCATAGTTCAATATGATATATCATTTTATGATATAGGCTCAGGCTCTCAGGTTCAACAGTGGGGTTAGCATCTCTTCCAGACTTAGTACAGTAGAATTTCATTGGTAATTCCTCATCTTCCGAGGACAGGAGTTTTCATCTTCAGTATTTGTTATTTTCAGTTTTATCTTCAAACATTAGAGTTAGTTGTGGGTTTGTCCCAGCAACTCATCAGTTCTTTAGAAGGCTTTCAGATAGAATATGTTAGTTTCAGCTTAAGTTTTCAATTTTTGAGCAAATATTAGAAATTATTAGATGCTCTCGTGTATTCGGTATTTCGGTTATTGTTTTAAACAGCTTCTGCTAAATATTATCTTTCAGTAGATCAGTCTTATCAGCATTGTGCTTTGCCATGGGTTTTCTTGGGGTCACGTGTGATCCTAAGTACCGTGTCATGTCCAGGTTGTAAACTCAGGTCATGACAAACTTAGTATTAGATCTTTAGGTTTAGAGTGTCCTAGAATGTCAAAAAGTCGCATCACGTAGAGTCCTTTAATGGGTGTGAAGTGTGCCACACTTATGAGGGGGAGGCTACGAGACGTTTTTAGGAAAATATCCTTCTTCATGATTCTTATAGTGTGTAAAGTTTGGTTTCTGAAATTTCCTCTTAACTCATGATCCACCCTTTTCAATTAACGATGCCTCCTAAGAGAGGAAACGGAAGGAGAATCGAGAATGTTAACCATCCAGCCCTACCAGCTCCACAGCCCCTCAAGATGATCAAGTGTCGCATGCAGATTTTAGGGCTGCCATTCAAATGCTAGCTCAAGCTATGACCAATCAGGTCAACCAGCAGATCATACAAGTCAATATTAAAAGGTCTACAGCTACTGCCAGAGTCTAGGATTTCACACAGATGAATCCTCCAACATTTCATGGGTCCAAGGTTGATGAGGACCTGCAGGAGTTCATTGATGAGGTGCAGAAAATCACCCCAATGATTGGTGTTACTCCTGTGGAAAATGCAGATCTAGCTGCTTATCAGTTAAAAGGAGTGGCTCAGATTTGGAATAAACAGTGAAAAGAGGAAAGGCAGAATGACGCAGGTCCGGTGGAGTGGAATGCATTTGCGATGGCATTTCTGGACAGATTCTTTCCCGGGAGTTAAGGGAAGCTAAGGCTACCGAGTTTGTAAACCTGAAGCAGAATGACATGACAATGCAGGAGTACACCTTGAAGTTCACCCAACTATCAAAGTATGCTCTAGAAATGATAGCTGAGCTGAGGGCTCACATGTTCAAGTTCATGAATGGAGTTTTAGATTCGGTAGTCAAGGAGTGCAGGACTGTCATGCTTATCAATGAAATGGACATCTCCAGGCTCATTATTCATGCCCAGCAGATAGAGGCAGAAAAACTAAAAGAGATAGTGTAATAACCCGTATGTCATTACGAGGGGAGTGGACTTAGAACACTCGAAACCATGAATAGAAAACATTGTGAAATAAGCTAAGTGTAAAACTGATAATTTTTGGGGAGCTACTAGATTCAAGGGACCGATGTAGTGCTAGATTTTCCACAGTAGCGAGGCCCTAGTGACAGCTAGAGTCGACCATAATGGATTGGAGAAATAAATGCCAAATTTAATGTAGTAGCTTCCTGGCCGGCAGAGCGGATCCACTGCAGTGGGAAGGTGACCGCTGCAGCGGATGACGAAAATCAGAAAGTAGGTTTATTTTAGTGGGAATTTAGGGGGTTATACCTCATTTATTCTAAGTTATAAATTTCTGAACCAGGAGCGATCTTCCCAAGAACTGAGTGATTTTCCTTCCCAAGGTAAGGGTTTATCTTTAATTCTTGTTATTTCAATTCCCTAGCCCATAGAATAAGGGGGGGCGACCTTTAGTGGTGAATTTCTAGCAAGAAAACCCTTAGTTGATAGAAATAGAGCTGAAATCTTGGGGAAGCTATGGGTGTTAGATAGTAATGATCGTTTCCTGAATGTGTTTTTTTCGTAGAATTTAGTTTATATGGGAATGGAAACCTAGAACAAGGTGGAATGGATTCTTTAGCCCTAAATTGCCTAAAAAGGGTTGAGGGGGGTTAATGAATAAGAATTTATCTATGAGAAGCGAGGTGGTTATTATAACGGATAGATTTGGGAGGGTGTGAATTCCCGAAACAGCTATCTAAATAGTAGATTATTGATTTTGTGTTACTTTCTTGTCTATAGACTTTGAATGTGAAGAGGCGTTGAGGAAAGGCAAGGCTCCAACTATGTAATTTTCATTCGAATCCTTCATATCGAGGTAGGTTATAGTTAGAGGAGTTACACTCTACATAATGGTCTGTATAATCATGAATGATGATGAGTTTCTTTGGTTTATGGACTTCAATTGTGGTGATAACTACCTTGTTAACAATTAACTATTGAAATAACTGGTTATTTTGATGTGGCCAAACTGACATGAGATTGTGTTGAAAACTATTAAGTGTATTCCTTGGTATTGATATTGATTGAATGATGAATCGTTAAACTATATGAGTAAGGGGTGTATATTGTGACCTCCTAAATGTGAAAATGATAAACTCGTCTATGTTATGATACCGTGAGAAATAATATGGATAATGAGACTATCCTGAGATGAGAGGCTCGTGCCTGAAAGGAGCATTCAAGTGAGCATATATGTGTGAGTGGCTTGCGTTCGAGGAAAGCATCCGGACGAGCATATGAGAGGGAGCGGGTACCATGCTGGTATAGTACATGGACTTCTAGAGTCCCCTGCAGGTCATGACTGGAAGAGAAGAAATAAGACCCTCTAGCATGTGTGCACATCAATGTTGAGCGTTAGAGTGTTCATAGTGATATGATNGAACTTGTTGAATTCATTAGGACTAAGCCACGCATAAGAATCCTTCTTGCATAGTGATATGATGGAGGAGTGTGCTTGGGATATCTCAATTTATTTTATATTATTCTATTTTATGATGCGTTTAATTGTGTTGTAAATTGGAATGAATAAGTGTTATTTGGCTAAACTGAAATTGAATTCATGTGTTGTGGACGTATTGTGGAGAGTTCAAGACTTTATGTCAATATATTTAAATGAAAACTAGACTCTGAGCGTTCCATGGTTGTTATGACTATTTTATATTGCATGTGGCTATGTTGTACTCTGGGTGTAGAATGTAATGGCTTTAGATTTTAAATGAGTGAGACGATGTATGGTGTGCAAAGAGTTGGTGAAGTAATTCTAGTTCAGCTAAGTCGAGCTACTACCCTGGGTAGTATCGTTGCAGCGGGACATGCTCCATCTCAAATGAGCAGTGAAAAGCCTAATCTAGTGAGAAGGCCGTTGCACCTTGAAACAGAGTTGAATTTCCTGGAATATGAAATGTATGTTTGAATGGCGTTCTGGATTGGTTTCATGTTGTTGTTTCATTCTAATATATATATATAT
>JACEIK010007137.1:37486-47537 GCA_018107945.1 Datura stramonium
CTACCAGTACTGGGTTTCGTACTGATGCTACTCCTGCACTTCTTTTTTGAGTGCATAAACCAACCCCGAAAGTTCATCACGACATCACCTATAGGGTAGCCGCACATCTCTGAAAGATGAGTGATGCGGAATGGGCTATTCTACTCCTCCTTTGAAGATGTCACTCCTTTGGACATATGAAGCTTAATTTCTTTTTAGTTCAAACATTCCTACACTTGTAGTTAGACATTAAAAGTGCAATGACAATTGGGTTTTGGGGAAGTTATTGTGGATTTTGGTTGCTCTCTTTTTCGGATGATTAATTTATGTTAATTGAATGTTATTATCTATTTAAATTCAAGGTTATTATTTTCTTTTGAATGGTTGGTTTCAGTTAAAATGTTGGGGATCGTTGGTTCACCCATCGGAGGTTAGTGTGGGTGCCAATCACAGCCATTTGGTTTGCCCACTGAGGTCAGGCTATCACCAGCTGATATTCTGGTCAAGTCGTTCGGACTCACTAATTCCCCAACTATGTTCATGTGCTTGATGAATGGTATCTTCATACCCTATTTAGATTACTTTGTGATTATTTTTATTGATAATATCTTGGTGTACTCGAAGACCAAGTAGGAGCATGAGAATCATTTGAGAATCATTTTAGGGTTACTGAAGGAGAAGTAGTTGTATGCCAAATTCACTAAGTATGAGTTTTTGTTAGACTTGTTATCTTTTTGGGGGCATGTGGTCTCAAAATATGAAATTAAAGTTGATCCACAGAAGGTGGAGGCGTTCAGAAACTAGGCTAGGACTACTACAATGATAGAGATTTGGAGTTTTGTGGGGCTGGCCAGCTACTACTACCGGTTATCCATTGCTTCAGTGCTGACAAGGTTGACTTAGAAGGATGTTCCTTTTCTATGGTATGAGGAATGCAAAGAGAGTTTTCAGAAGCTCAATACCCTGCTAACCACGACACCTATACCGGTGTTACGAGTGGAAGGTAAAGATTTTGTTGTATATTGTGATGCCTTACAGTCTGGGTTGGGTGTTGTGTTAATGTAGGAAGGGAAGGTCATTTTTTATACCTCGATATAGGTGAAGGTGCATGAGAAAAATAATCCCACACATGACCTGGAGCTGGCAGTGGTGGTATTTGCCCTCAAAATTTGGAGGCACTACTTGTACAGGGCTCGTTGTGAGGTGTTCAAAGACCATCGCAGCCTACAATATGTGTTCTCCCAGAAGGATCTCAATATGAGCCAGAGGAGGTGGATGGAACTACTCAAGGATTATGACGTCACCATCTTGTATCACCCAGGGAAGGCTAATGTGGTGGCAGATGCATTGAGTCGGAAAGTAGTAAGTATGGGCAGTCTAGCTTGCCCAGAAGCTACTCGACGATCGATGGTTAGAGAATTTCATACACTAAAAAACAGTTTTACAAGTCTTTCTTTAACAGAAACAGGTGGGATACTAGATAGCATGGAGGCTAAGTCATTGCAGTTAGAGGAAATAAAGGCCAGACAGTTTGAGGATGAAAAGTTGGGTAAGATCGGGGATAAAGTGTTGCAAGAAGAAGCTAAGGATAGAGTGATAGATGGCGAAGGGATCTTGAGAATAAATGGACATGTGTATGTTCCTCGATTTGGTGAGCTAATTAAGACTCTCCTGGTAGAAGCTCACAACCCAAGGTACTCCATTCATTATGGAGTTACCAAATGTACCATGACTTAAAGCATCACTATTGGTGGAGTAGGATGAAGAGGGATATTGTAGATCATGTCGTCCAATGCTTGAACTGTCAGTAGGTGAAGTACGAGCACCAAAATCCTAGGGGAGTGCTTCAGACGATGCCCATCCCAAACTGGAAATGGGAGAGAATAGCAATGTATTTTTTGGTGGGTCTTCCAAAAACATTGGGAAGCTTTGACTCCATTTGGGTCATTGTCAATAGACTGACCAAGTATGCTCATTTCTTATCTGTCCAAGTGACTTATAATGTCAAGAGATTGGACAAGGTGTATGTGAAGGAAGTGATTCGATTGCACGGAGTGCTGGTCTCGATTATTTCAGACAGGGGTACCCTATTCACCTCTCATTCTTGGAGGACTTTGCAAGCAAAGTTAGGCACAAGGTTGGATTTAAGCATAGCTTTCCATCCTCAGATAGACGGACAGTCAGAACGGACCATCTAGGTATTAGGAGACATGTTTAGGTCCTGTGTGATCAATTTTTGGGGCCATTAGGATAAATTCTTACCCTTGGAATAGTTTTCTTACAATAATATCTACCACTTGAGCATTGTCATAGTGCCATTTGAAGCATTGTATGTTAAGAAATGTAGGTCTCCAATTGGGTGGTTTGATGCATTTGAGGTGAGGCCTTACGGAACCGACTTGCTGAGAGAATCCTTATAAAATTTTTGGATAATTCAAGAATGTCTGGTAGCTACTCAGAGTAGACAAAAATAGTACGCAAACAAAAAGGTAGGAGATATGGAGTTCATGGAGGGAGAGCAAGTCTTGCTCGAGGTATCCCCCATAAAGGGAGTAATGCAGTTTGGTAAGTGGATCAAGCTTAGCTTGAGGTACATTGGGCTGTTTGAGATCCTCCGACGAGTGGGAGAAGTAGCATACGAGCTGGCCTTACCACCAGGGCTATCAGGAATACATCCAACCTTCCATGTTTCCATGTTGAAGAGGTACCATGGGGATAGATCGTACATCATTAAATGGGACTCTGTATTGCTAGATGAGAACTTGTCCCATAAGGAGGAGCTGGTGGCAATTTTAGATAGGGAAGTCCATAAACTAAGGTCGAAAGAGATTGCAATGGTAAAGATCCAGTGGATGAATCATCCCATAGAGGAAGCCACATAGGACACCGAGGCCGATATGCGGATCAAAATATCCCCAATTATTTGTTGAATCTGGTACATTCTCTTCCTTATTTTATGTGGACCTTTCAGGGATGAATGGCGTTTTAATTGGTATCTGATGTAACGACCCGTATGTCATTACGAGGGAACTGGATTTAGAATACTCGAAACTATGAATAGAAAATGTTGTGAAATAAGCTAAGTGTAAAATTGATGATTCTTGGGGAGCTACTGGTTTCAGGGGACAACTGCGGTAGATTTTTTGCTGCAGCAAGACCATGGTGACGGTCAGAGTCTTCCATAACGGATTTGAGAAATAACCGCTGGATCCGCTATAGCAGCTTCCTGGCTGGCATAGTGGGTCCACTGCAGCGAACGATGGAAATGAGAAAGTGAATTTTAAGTGGGATTTTAGGGGGTTATACCCCATTTTTTCTAAGTTACATATTTTTGAACCATGACCGATCTTCCTAATAATTGAGTGATTTTCCTTCCCAAGCTAAGGGTTTATCTTTAATTCTTGTTATTTCAATTCCCTAGCCCGTAGAATCAGGGCGGGACCTTTAATATTGAATTTCTAGTAAGAAAACCCTTAGTTGATATAAATAGGGCTAAAATCTTGGGGAAGCTATGGGTTTTGATTTTGAGTTCAAATAGATAGTAATGATCGTTTACCGAATGTGTTGTTTTCGTAGAATTTAATTCATATGGGAGTGGAAACCTAGAACGAGGCTGAATGGAGTCTTTATCCCTAAATTTCCTAAAAAGGGTTGAGGGGGGTTAATGAATAAGAATTTATCTATGAGAAGTGAGGTGGTTATTATAACGGGTAGATTGGGGAGGGTGTGAATTCCCGAAATAATTATCTAGATAGTAGTTCTTGATTTTATGTTGCTTTCTTGTCTATAGACTTTGAGCATTCTGAGGCATTGAGGAAACGCAAGGCTCCAGCTGAGTAATTTTCATTCAAATCCTTCATATCGAGATAGATTATGGTTACAGGAGTTAGAATCTACATAATGGTCTATAGAATTGTGAATGATGATGTTTTGCTTGGTTTTATAGACTTTAATTGTGGTGATAACTGTCGTGTTAAAAATTAACTATTGAAATAACTATTTATTTTGATGCCACTAAACTGACATGATATTGTGTTGAAATTTGTTAAGTGTATTCCTTGGTTTTTCTATTGATTGAATGATGAATCGTTAAACTATATGAGTGGGGGAGGTATATTATGACCTACTAAATGTGATAATGATAAACTTGTCTATGTTATGATACCGTGAGAAATAATATGGATAATGAAACTATCTTGAGATGAGTGTCTCATGCCCGAGGGAAGCATCTGGGTGAGCATATATGTGTGATTGGCTTGCATCCAAAGTGAGCATCTGGACGAGCATATGAGTGGGAGCAAGTAACACACCGGTACCGTACATGGATTTCTAGAGTCCCTGCAGGTCATGACTGGAGGGCAGAAGTAAGTCCCTCCAACATGTGTGTACATCAATGTTGAGCGTTAGAGTGCTCATAGTGATATGACGGACGCTTTTTCCTGGTATATCTCGATAATTTTATATTGTTCTATTTTATGGTGCGTTGTAATTGTGTTGGAAATTGGAATGAATAAGTATGAGTTGGATGAATTGAAATTGAATTCATATGTTGTGGATGTATTATGGAGAGTTCAAGACTTGATGTCGATAGATTTAAACGAAAACTAGAATGTGAGCGTGCCATGGTTGTTATGACTATTTTATATCACATGTGGCTTTGTTGTAGTTCAGGTGTAGAATGTAGTGGTTTTAGATTCTAAATGAGTGAGACGATGTATGGTGTGCAAACAGTTCGTGAAATAATTTTAGTGCAGCTAAGTCGAGCTACTGCACTTGGCAGTACCGCTGCAGCGAGACATGCTCTTCTACAATGAGACCACAGTAGTGGTCAAATAACCGCTGCAGCGAAAAGCCTAATCCAATGAGCAGGCCGTTGCACCTGAAACGGAGTTGAATTTCCTGGAATATGTAATGTATGTTTGAATGGCGTTCTCATTTGGTTTCACGCTGTTGTTTCATTCTTATATATATTATTATATAAGGTCGGCCAATGATGCCTACCAGTACTATGTTTCGTACTGACGCTACTCCTACACTTCTTTTCTGAGTGCAGAAATTGACCCTGGAAGTTCATCATGACCTCACCTATAGGGAAGCTGCACATTTATGGAAGGTGAGCAATGCGGAATAGGCTATTCTACTCCTCCTTCGAAGATGTCTCTCCTCTGGACATTTGTAGCTTAATTTCTTTTTAGTTCAACCATTCCTAGACTTGTGGTTAGACATTGAAGTGCAATGACAATCAGGTTTTGGGGAAGTTATTGTGGATTTTGGTTGCTTTCTTTTTCGGATGATTAGTTTATGTTAATTGAATGCTATTATTCCATTTAAATTCAAGGTTATTATTTTCTTTTGAATGGTTGGTTTCGGTTAAAATGTTGGGGATTGTTGGTTTGCCCGCCGGGGGTTAGTGTGGGTGCCAATCATTGCCATTTATGTCATCATAGATAGTAAGGGAGAGGAAAAGGGCGAGAAAAGGTCAGTTTGAGTACTCCCAACAGAGATCAGGTGGTGATAATCGCCCCCAGCAGCAGTAGAGACCTCCAGCACCCTCATCGGCCAGTGCTTCTTCTTCCAAGCCCCACAAAGATCAGAGGGGTGGAGCATCAGGCTCCCAGTCTAAGATCCATTTCTCCAGCATCCGTAGTATTCCAGTATGCTCGAAGTGTGGTAAGAACCATCCGGGTGAGTGCCATCTAGGCAAGGAGGGTTGTTTTAGTTATGGCCAACTGGGTCACAGATTGAGAGATTACCCATCAACAGGACGGGGGAAGGCCCAATCCACCACATTGGCAACTCCACCAAGTCTTTCAACTCAGCAGGGTTCTACCTCAGGTACAGGTGGCGATCAGCGCCAAAACTGCTTCTATGTTTTATCCTCCCATGAGGACTAGGAGAACTCACCTGACATACTAACTAGTATGTTACATCTCTTTCAGATAAATGTTTATGTTTTACTAGACCTAGGAGCCACACTTTCTTTTGTGACTCCTTACACTACTGTCCAGTTTGATATTAGTCCAAAATTCTCTCAGAACCCTTTTGAGACTCTACTCTGATTGGTGAGTCAGTTAGAGCCAATCGAGTATACATAAATTGTCTGATCACAGTGTTTCATAAAGTCACCTCAGTTGATCTAGTAGAGTTAAATATGGTCAATTTTGACCTCATTCTTGGCATGGACTAGTTACATTCTTTCTATGCCTTAGTAGACTTTAGAACCAGGGTTGTTAGATTGCAGTTCCTAACGAACCAATCCTAGAATGGAAAGGTAGCACTTCATCGCCTAAGGGTCGATTCATTTCATACCTTAAGGCTAGGAAAATGATTGCTAAGGGTTATATCTACCACTTGGTTAGGGTCAAAGATACTAGTTTCGAGACCCCGATACTTTAGTCAGTTCTAATTGTGAATGAATTCCCCGATGTGTTTCCTGAAGACCTTCCTGGAGTCCCTCCCAAGAGGGAAATAGACTTTGGAATAAACCTTCTCCTAGATGCCCAGCCTATCTCAATTCCTCCTTATAGAATGGGTCTAGTTAAGCTTAAAAAATTAAAGGAATATCTTAAAGACCTTTTAGATAAGGGCTTTTTCATATCCAACATCTCTCCATGGGGTGCCCCAATCCTATTCGTGCGAAATAAAGACGGTACACTCATAATGTGCATTGATTACCATCAGCTGAACAAGGTCACAGTCAAGAACAGGTATCCTCTACCCAGGTTGATGACTTTTTCTATCAACTTCAGGGAGGTAGTTGTTTCTCCAAGGTAGATCTCAAATTAGGATACCACCAGCTCAGGGTTAGAGAAGGTGACATTCCAAATACTGCCTTTAGAACTCGATATGGTCACTATGAATTTGTAGCTATGTCTTTTGGACGAACCAATGCTCCTGCAACTTTAATGGACCTGATGAATAGGGTATTCAAATCGTACCTGGACATGTTCGTTATTGTCTTTATAGATGATCTTCTAGTCTACTCCAGAATAGAGGAGCAACATGCAGACTATTTGAGAATAGTTTTGCAGTCTCTCAGGGACCACCAGTTGTTCTCTAAATTTAACAAGTGTGAGTTATGGCTGAATTCAGCTGCATTTCTCAATCATATGGTCTCCAGTGAGGGTATTCAGGTGGATTCACAAAAGATTGCATCAGTCAAGGACTGGCAAAGACCCACTTCTCCATCAGATATCAGGAGTTTTTTGGGCCTAGTCGATTATTACCGATAGTTTGTAGAAGGGTTCTCCTCCATTGCCTCTCCTTTGACTAGACTAACTAACAAGAAGGTGAAGTTTCAGTGGTTTGATGCATGTGAGAAGAGCTTTCAGGAGTTGAAGACTCAACTCAATACAACCCTAATTCTAACTCTGCCAAGAGGTTCAAACGGGTTTGTGATCTGTTTTAATGCCTCCCATGTTGGCCTTGGTTGTGTTTTGATGCAGCATGGTAAGGTAATAGCTTATGCCTCCAAACAACTCAAGGTTTAGGAGAAAAACTATCCGACTCATGATCTTGAGTTGGCAGCAGTTGTATTTGCCTTGAAGATTTGGAGGCACTGCCTTTATGGGGTTCATATGGATTGTTTTATTGACCACAAGAGCCTACAATATTGTTTAGTCGGAAGGACCTTAATCTGCGTTAGAGAAGATGGATAGAATTATTAAAGCATTATGAAATGAGTGTGTTGTATCACCCAGGCAAGGCCAATATAGTAGTTGATGCCCTCAGCAGGAGTCTATGGGGACTGCTACTCATATAGAGGAGGATAAAAAAGAAATGGTAAAGGATATTCACAGAATGGATTGGCTAGGGGTCTAGTTAGTTGATTCAAAAGAAGGTGGAGTTATATTCTAGAGTGGGTCAGAATCCTCCTTGGTTGTGGTGGTTAAATCAAAGAAGGACGAAAAACCAATTCTACTTAAGCTGAAGGAAGTAGTCCCAAGGAAAGAGGTGGAAGCATTCTCCGAAGGGGGAGATGATGTGCTTCTTTACTAAGGCAGGTTGTGTGTTCTAGATGTGGACGAATTGAGGCAGCGGATACTAATGAAATCTCACAGCACCAAGTACTCTATCCACCCAGGTACCACCAAGATGTACCGTGATCTGTGGGAAGTCTACTGGTGGAATGGCATGAAGCAGGACATTGCAGAATTCGTGGCTAAGTGTCCAAGCTGCCAACATGTCAAGGTTGAACATTAGAGATCTGGGGGTATGACTCAGGATATTAGAATTCCTACTTAGAAGTGGGAAGAAGTGAACATGGACTTCATTACAGGTCTACCTTGTACACGCCGACAGCATGACTCAATTTGGGTGGTTGTAGATCGGATTACTAAGTCAGCACATTTTCTACTAGTTAAAACCATAGACTCAATAGAGGATTATGCTAGACTGTACCTCTAGGAGTTATTCAAACTGCATAGAGTTCCCTTTTCCATCATTTCCGATTGGGGCACTCAGTTTACGTCACACTTCTAGAGATCATTTCAGAAAGGACTTGGTACTCCGGTCAAGCTCAAGACAGCTTTTCACCTACAGACAGATAGCTAGGCTGAGCGGACTATTGTGACTTTAGAGGATATGTTGAGGGCTTGTGTGATCGATTTCAAGGGAAATTTGGATGATCACTTACCTCTTATCGAGTTTTCATACAACAACAGCTACCACTCCAGTATTCAGATGGCCCCGTTCGAGGAATTATATGGTAGGAGGTGTAGATCTCCTATAGGATGGTTTGAGGTTGGTTAAGCTACCCTACTAGGACCTTATTCGATACATGAGGCCATGCAGAAGGTTCAGCTTATTCGAAACCATTTGAAAATAACTCAAAGCCGATAGAAATCGTATGCAGATGTAAGGAGAAGATAGAGTTGGAGTTTGTTGTGGATGATTGGGTTTACCTGAAAATTTCACCTATGAAAGGGGTGATGAGGTTCGGGAAGAAAGGAAAGATTAGCCCCAGATATGTTGGTCCTTATAGAATCCTGAGACACATTGGCAATGTGGCATATGAGTTGGATCTGACTGCGAAGTTAGCATCGGTGCATCCAGTCTTCCATATGTCTCTATTGAAGAAATGCATCGGTGATCCAACTTCAATAGTGCCTTTAGAGAGAGTTGGTGTAAAGGATATTCTCTCGTATGAAGAGGTTCCAGTTTAAATTTTGGACCGTCAGGTTCTTAAGTTGAGGAGAAAAGAAGTAGCTTCAGTGAAAGTATTGTGGAGAAACCAGCTAGTGGAGGGAGCAATGTGGGAAGCTGAAGCAGATATGATGGCTAAATACCCTCATCTTTTTCCTTTCGACTCAGTTTCAACTTCAGGTACAAGTTTCCTCCTTAACACTCTATCCAGATTCTTATTAAGATCATGCCTACCAGTTTCTTTCATATCATAGCATGTGTTTACAATTTATGAATTCAGCTCAGTGATGTATTTTAGTCCGGAGTAAGTCACTTCATCTGTTTTTAGTCTATAGTTATCAGTTCTGGTATTGCAGCTCTTTCCCTATCTTTTTCAGCGTAGTTAGCCTCCATTCGGGGATGAATGTTCCTAAAAGGAGGATATTGTAACACCTCAGACCCCCGGAGTGAAATATTGCAGCAAAAGAATAAAGTTGCAGACCTGATGCCGGGGTGACGGGGAAAGTGACGGCCTATCACAACTCTGACGGTGGATCTGACAGACGTCAGCCATGCGAAAGACCATCACTTATACCATCGAGGTCCAGTCCCTTTAGCTTATGGGCGACGGAGGTCCCAATGGACCGTCAAGTGAGTGACGGCCGTCAAGGCAACCGTCACTTAAGCCAAAAGTTCAGGTCATTCTAGTTAAGAAAGGATAGAGGGCTCATGGACCGTCAGGTATGCGATGTCCCGTCATGCTGACCATCACATGTGGAAAATTTTTGGGCAATTCTATTTAAGCCCGACAGTGGAGAGGACAAACCGTCAGGATTGCAATTGCTGCTATGATCTTGGGCATATTTACATGCCCAAATACTATTTTATACCCATGTTTTACCCATGTTGTACCTTAATTTAAGAATAATCTCATGTATTTTGTGTAATT
>JACEIK010007137.1:59108-71933 GCA_018107945.1 Datura stramonium
CACTTGACAGAATTTTTCTTTTTCTAGAATTTAACTACTGGTGCCCCCTCCCCACCAGGTATCTCACCCCAAACTTACCCTTTTTAGCTCAATATCCCAACTTGTTTTGCCTCTTAGCCCTGTTCGTCTCTACAAAACAAAGAAAAATATACAAAATGTTAGAAGGATGGGTTGCCTCCCACCAAGCGCCTTACTTATAGTCGTGTCACGACATTCATGGGTTGCCTCTCATGCAGTGTCTGATTTAACGTTGCAGCATGACTATTGTCCCCGTCACTCCTTCATGCGAGTGGACTTGTGACCATACCAAGGATCTGCTAAACTCTTATGTAGCGCATGCTTAAAAACCTAATTACAGCCTCCAGGTTCTCTCGTCGGCTTCACTATGAAGTCCTCATAATAAGGCGATATTTGTGCTGCTCTAAACACTTCAAACACATCCTCCTAACCATCTAGCCTCATAGACATCTTTCCTGACTTAACCTGTATGACAACGTCGGTGGTGGCTAAATTTTCTCTTCCCAAAATAAGGGGAGCTGCTGCATCTACCTCATACTCTAAGATTATAAAGTCCACTGGTAGGATGAAAGGTCCTACCTTTATCAAGACATCTTTAATTATTCCTCCAGGATAGACCAAAGATCGGTCTGCAAGCTGCAATGTCATAAGTGGTATGACATGGTTCGCCTAGTCCAAGAGTTCTGAACAGGGATGTAGGCATCAAATTGATGCTTTCACCAAAATCTCATTAGGCCGAACCAACTTCCTTGCTCCCAATAGCAATAGGGATAGTGAAGCTCTCGGGGTCCTTTAGTTTCTTGGGAATTTTGTTCTTGATCTGAGAACTGCACTCTTCCGAAAGAGCCACAGTTTCAAATTCTATATGCCTCCTCTTATTGTCCACAATATCCTTGAGATACCTGACAAACTTTGGAACTTCCTACAAAAACTCCACTAATGTAATATTCACATGAACCTACTTTAACAACTCAAGAAATTTACTACAAGTTGTGTCCTCTGTCTTCTTCTTCAACCTTTGAGGAAATGGGGGAGGTGGCCTAACTACTACCTTGGATTGTGGGTTTCTATACTCACCCACCTCAGTCTTGGAACTCACAGCTGGTTCTTCATCAACTTTTTCTTTTTTTGGGATAGCCTTACCCTGCTCCTTACCACTGCACAAGAAAATTGCGCTCACATTTTCCTTGGGGTTCTTCTCGGTGTTACCCGGGAGTGTCCCATGTGGTCTATTGTTCTGTTGTAGGCCCAATTGCCCCATTTTCCTCTCAAGCTCATGAATGGACTTTTGCATCTCATTAACCACCTGAGTCTGTTGCACCATCCATTGCTTCATTATCTTCTCATGAGAACTACGCTGTTGCTGGCCCTATGGCCTTTGATAAGTGTTTTGGGGCCTTTGGAAATTTTGATTCCCTCCCCATGAGGGATTTGCTCCATTCTGATACCCCTGATTATATAAAACCTCCACCACGGCTTTGTTGTCCCACAAAATATACAGATTTAGGATTAAGAGGACAACTTGAATAGGAGTGGCTTTCTCCACAAGCCTCATATGATGGTGATGGGGTTTGCACCTAATGTACCTGCTATATGTGGTAACCAACTTACTGATCGCATTCACCAGCTGGCTAATATCTGCCCTAATTGTCATAACACCATCCACCTCAAGATTTCTCAGCACCTTTGCTGCTACAAATCCTCTACCTGAGTCTTGATTATCCTGACTTCCCCCAGACATGAGGTTCAAGAGAGCCTCAATTTCATCATAACTTTTGGACAGAATTTGTCCCTGTGAGGTAGCGTCAAGGAGTATCATAGACTCGAGCTTCAGACCCTCTGTGAAGTAGTGCCCAATTATCTCCTTAGGTTGCATGTGGTGTGGACAATCCCTCAAGTAACCTTTCTAATGTTCTCATGCTTGAGCTAGTGTCTCCCCATCTTTCTATACAAATTCAGAGATCTTGCCCCTCAATTCCTTAGTTCTTCTCGAAGAAAAGAACCTGTTGATGAACTTATTGGAGAGGATCTCCCAAGTAGTGATAGAACCTGCAGACTTATTTTGAAATCACTCCTTGGCTTCCCCAATTAGTGAGAATGGAAAAATACTCAGCTTGACATATTCATCTGACACATTCTGGTAATGAAAATTTTCACTCAGCTCCACGAACATCATCAGATGCCTATAGGGATTCTCGTGTGGCTTTCCCTGATATTGGCAAGTGTTTTGGACCAACCGGACGGTCCCTTCCTTTAGCTCAAAGTTCCCAGTGATGGCTGGTTTGAAGATCGCTTTAGAAGCATTCTCTAAATTAGGCCTAGCAAAATGCATCACTGGAATTCTCTCATTATCTTCACCTATTGTCTGCCCGTTGCTTTCCATGGCTAACCTTTGAAAGGTTCTCTCTATTTCAAGATCAAGAAAAGCCAAAATTAGTCCTTGACTTCTCGTACTTGGCATACACTGAGGTAAACAACCCTATTAACTTCAACAAAGATAAGAAACAAACATAAAATACAGACTAGTGAAATAAAATTCTAACCTACAAATGATTAAACAATATTCAAGTCCCCATCAACGGTGCCAAAAACTTGATGTCACCCAAGTGTACGCAAGCGCACGTGGTCGTCAAGTAATATAGGATCATTAAGTCCAAATATCGTACCCATAGAGACTTGTCAATTTAATCATTATATGGTTGTCACTTTAATTTCACTATTCTATAAAACAGTTAAAATGGAGATTGATTTGAGAAATTAAACTATCAAAACTTTAAAAATATAAAACTAACTAAAAATGATTATGAGCTTGATTGTATTTAGATAATGATGAGAGTCTAGGGAAATGGCACTTGGTTAGTTTCAAGCTGAGTTTTCAAGACATAATTACACTAGTACAATTATCCTATGGTCATTAGTTGCAAGTTACGATCCCATTCCTTGACGCTATCTCTAGCATCCAAGAACTATTTCATGAAACCTAACGCCTATATCCCTATGGACGCAGGAGAACAATGAAACGACAATTATGCCTACTTGTATTTCAACTAAACAGGATTGAAGGGTATATCTCTATCCTCAACAACAACTTATATCCTATCACCAATGGGTTCAAGGGTCTTTAAATTCCCATTCTATATTTATTTTTAGCCCTTTCAATTTCCTTTCCCAAGTTCAATCGAAAGCCAATGGATTACTTACAAGGTAATCAATCTCATATATAATAAATTAACACAAATAAATAAAAACAACCATAATTGAAGAATCGAAACTAGATTAAATTAGTCTTTCAAATATTCAATCATCCACCATGGCCACAACCCTAGAATATAAGTTTAGCCACTCATAGACAAGCGGAAAAATGAACATTTAGTCATCATCATGTGAAAATACAAGTAAAGAAAAGAAAAACCTAGTGTATAACTATGTCTTTCTTCCAAACAGCTTACAAGCCTCAAAAAATAAACTACAGAATGTAAAAAATGATCAAAGATATGTAACAAATAACCTAAGGCATGTATTTATAGATGAGCCTTCAAATGACGCTTCTGCCCTCTAAACTTTCCTTTAAAATCAACATTTTATGCTACGGAATGACCTTGGTGCGCCGCCCACTTATCTCACCACAAAGTTAGTCAAATTTCCTATAATTTCATCTCTAGAGAGGTCCTAGCGCGCTGCCTCCTATATCTTGTCATGGTGTTCATCACATTTCTCTAAGTCTGGACACCTCTAGCGCGGGGTACCACTCATCTCTCCAAGGTTTGTGAAGTGCAATTCTATGAAGTTCAAGGGCTGGAACGGCGCACCAACCATAGAAACAACCTGAAGTTTTGTTTTATGAAGTTCAGGACTTAGTGCGGGGCACCAGCCATAGCACCAGGCCCTTCAGCTCCTCAAATCTTCACTCCTTTGATCATTTGAATCCATTTTTCTTAGTTTCCTTCTCAAATCAACTCAAATCATTTGTTAGCGCATAAAACATGCACACACATGAATTTAAGAACATATTAAGGATTATGAACTCAAAACATGATCAAATATAGGTTAAAACATAGAAAATGGGCATAGAAATATTCCCGACATCACCTTTCGATGGGGCATATACATAAAACTCCACGTTTATCTCATGTGGTTACATGTCGATTAACAGACTCTCCCATAGAGAAGTTCAGTCCAGTACAATCATAGTCCCCAATCCAGTCTAGTCTTCTAGGTTTTCCGGATTTGCTTATGACTTTCAGTCAGCTATTGGTCCTTATAGTATTGTCAAATTTTTAGATTTCAGTTCAGTATTTATGTTATACCCCATAAAATGTTAACGGTTAGTGATAGTACACGTGGATTTATCATGAGTAAAGAGAGCTTGATGCATGAGGGATAAACCTCGAAAGTCGGGTCGAACGAGGTCTGGCCGCATGGGCTGGCACGACGCACTAGCACCCTGGCGCCCTAGGCAGCGCGACGCGCCAACCCTGTTGGTACGTTGAGGGGTGCAACGCAGGGGTAGTTTGGCGTGATGGGCCGCACAGGACGCCACCCCTTCCACCGCCCTAGCATATATATAAAGCCCTCCTTTCAATTGGAAATTATTTTCCAACATTTGTTTCGCCCAGAGAGAGAGTAGAACGAAGAAATCAATCGTTTTTCGTCCGATTACTCTATCAAACGCCGTACGATCTCAAATTAACTTCAGCTATTGAATTCTAATGCTATAGGGAGCATCACTATGAAGTTATTTTCTTGAAATATGCCTGGTAAATCAGAACCTTGCCGAGCAAAAGTTGTCAAAAATTCTCCAAATTGATTCCTATACGGCCATAGGCTTTAGGTAAGCATTTCTCCCTTCTGAACTCTCGGGAAATTATAGGTTTTCAGCCATATTTTACGTAGTTGAATTATAGTTGCTATTAGTATTAAAAGTTATCATTTTAAGCCGAATTTGGTATTGAAATTAGTCTCTTTCTCCCAGGATTATAGTTATATTTGGAAAGAGCTGTTGAATACAAATTGAAACTCGTCAAATAATCGGGAATCGACAGCTAAGGTATGTAAGGCTTATTCCTTCAGCAAGTCATTCTCGGCGTAAAGCGATATGACTTATGTTCTAAACGTAGATAAAGATCCTACATGTTGTAATTAGTTGTTTCTAGTGTATAAAGATCAGATATGCTGTGATTAGCTGCTATCAATAGATTACGATTACATATGTTGTGGTTAGATACTAAGAAAATGTATATATATTGTACAGCAGTATCCTTTGTTGGGAAAGAACATTTTAAGTGTGGTGCGCGCTAGAAGCATCATAAAAACTCTTATATTCTCCAGTTCATTGTATTAGTAGAATTGTATGTTCTACTGTCAGGCCTAGAACTTAGGAGCTTATGAATAGTTATTGGGCCTGAGTTAGTAAGTTGAACAGCATAGGCGCAGTTAGGCGATATAACTACCAGTTTGGCGCCTGTATTTTCAAGAAAGCACGCCCAGAGGCCATTGGAGTACCCTCACGCCCCAGGTCCAGAAATTTAGATAGGAAGGCCATACTCTAGAGTCAGCGGCACTAGGGCCATCTAGTGAACTGAGTGACAACCTGCCAGTGCTACTACCAGTGATTGTCGGTTCTGGTTGACTTAGTATCCGTCACAAAGGTGTCCAGGAAGCCAGCCCAGTCATTTAGGTCAAATAGACTCGTTAGTGCCCTAAGGAAGGAGACCTTATTAGTAGTTGGAGGCAGGGCCACCGCCCCAGCCTGTTCCTATAAGATATTCAGGTATAAATTGTCGTGAGTGGCTAAGTCTACATAAATATATCTATAGGGTTAGGAACCGCCTAGAAAGGTCATATAAGATTTGAGCAAACCGAGTTAAGGTCTAAAGGACTAGGACCATGTTAGCAAAGTATTACCCTCAGGATAAGGATGTTAGTAAGCTGTCTGTGGAGGAAAAGGGAACGACCGCTCAAAAGCACATTCGTTAGTAGCAAACTCTATAGTCGTTCTAAGCAAAAGAACTAGTTAATTGGTCATCTAAGACCCTCCAGTTGCTTGTGAGTTATAGTTGCCCAAGAAGGACATTCAGACTGTGGTCAGGCCACTCCAGGTCTCGCCCTATCCGGTCTAGACTATTAGAGATCATGATCACTACCAGGATCCTCTGATCAGATATAGGTGCATGGGATGTGCCTGCTAGCAGCCATACAGATTATTCTAGGGGCAAGCATTAGTCGCGTTAGGCCCTAAAGGCAAAATACTCTTTTTGAGTGGCTAGATTGAGACCTCAGTATAGCACCTCGGGTAGGGTTGCCCTCACTTAGGAGCCTTCCGTGACCACCCCAGTGTTAATAGCTGTGTCATCGCCTGCCAGGGGATAGATGACGTTGCTCCAAGGAGTGATATGTCTTCCCAATGGAAGATGATGAGGTCAAAGGGTCTTATACAGTCCATTCTATGGCTGGACTATTATTTCTACGTCGTATCGGTAATACACCCCCGTCGGGCCTGGTGCCTGGGGTGCAGTTATCAGGAGTCCACCAGACTTAGACACAGCTACAGATCAGGAGTTGAGTGGGCTCAGTTGCAGACCCAAGGGACTGTTAGGTTGGCTATAGCACCAGTAGAGTCATAGAAACCTGGTTAGGGGTATATAAATTGAAGTATGCTCGACAGGGCTTATGGGGGCTCGAGTGGGTTAGTCTGTGGTGATTGTACCTTCTATGCTTATGTGGGCCAGGTTAGGTTCTTGTTTGCATCTTTGTCTGGTAACAATAGCTTACGAATATATGATTGTAAAATCCTAGTTTATGTACGTGTAGTGTTTCACTAGATGCAGGTTATGAATAAGCAAACTTCTAAGTTACTTTCTGCCCATTCCTTCTACTTACTTTTAGTCTTTAACAGCTTTTATTCTGCTTATTTACTGACTTACATATTTGGTACATATTGTACTGATGCCCAACTATGGGGCGCTGCATTACTTGCTTGCAGGTTTTGCGAACAGAGTTTAGGATCTTCAGTAGCAGTTACTCAAAGTCAGTACATTGGCCAGCTCCTTTCATTCGGGGTTGCCAGGTTGTAGAAGATTATCATCTTTTATTAGTACAGTATTTGGGTAGGACGGGGCCCTGTCCCGACTACTATTTGTATTCTTAGAGGCATGCAAACTACACTACTCAGTTAGTTAGTTGTTGTTGGCCGAATAGGGCCTAGTATAGCTGTTTATTTTCCTTTCTGTTATAACTAAACAACATGGTGGTCTTGTCGGCCCACAAAGGATCCCTATTGATGTATGTTGGCTGGGTTAGTTGTTTTCCTTTAAAGGTGTTGCGTGGCCTTGTCGGCCTGAGGCTGTATTTACAGCCGAGATATAGCAATTCATTTTCTTTAATTCAAGTCAGTGATAGGCACCAGAGGTGTCCGTGCCCAGCCAGGTCAGTCCAGATCCTAGTATGGCACGAAGTGCTAGTCGTGCCTCCCATGGTGGGGCATGACAATTTACGTTTTTAGATATGGTTATAGCAAGTCATTCAGTTCAGTTTATGTTTTATCAGTATTCTTATGTTTAGCTTATATCTCACATACTTAGTACATTCAAAATATCGATCGCATATTTCGATATGCTATATCTTTTTATGATATAGGCTTAGGCTCTCAAGTTCAGTAGTGGGGTTAGCATCTCTTTCAAACTTTGTACAACAGAATTCAATTAGTGAATCCTCATATTTCAAGGAACGGAGCTTTCATCTTCAGTATCTGTTATTTTCAGTTTTATCTTCATACATTAGAGTTATTTGGGGGTTTATCCCAGCAACTCATCAGTTCTTTAGAATGCTTTTAGAAAAAATATGTAAGTTTCAGCTTGAGGTTTCAGTTTTTGAGGGAATTTTAGAAATTATTAGATTCTCTCCTGTATTCGGTATTTTGGTTATTATTTTAAACAACTTCTGCTAAATATTATCTTTCAGTAAATTAGTCTTATCAGTATTGCGCTTGCTTATCGTTTGCTTGGGGTCACGTGTGGTCCTAAGTACTGTGTCACGTTCAGGGTGTAAACTCGAGTCATGACAAACTTGGTATCAGAGCCTCAGGTTTAGAGTGTCCTAGGATGTCAGAAAGACGAGTAGCATAGTGTTGATCTCGGGCAAAATAGCATGCCCGAGCTACGCTTTATAACTTAAATTAGTCTTATTTATCTAAGTTATTTTATACATTTTCATGTGATTTTATATAAATGTGAAGACATGTGCTAACCAACATGATTNTTAATATTTCAACGTAATGATACATAAGCTGATACATCTATCCTAAATGAACTACATAAGCTGATACATGTATCATAAATTAATTACATAAACTGATATATCTATCATAAATTAATTACATAAGTTAATACATGTATCAGTTAAATAATGATTTACTTGCACCGATTACGCAGATTCTGTTATTGTATAACAGTCGGCGTACAATAAGAAGGTATTTAAGGGCTTGATACTTTGATACAAATCCAATCCTTATAGAAAAACAATATCAAAACAGTAAAAAAATATTGCTATTTAATGTAATTTTGATAAATATTGTTATTTTTTGTAATTATTTTATTATATAGTGCTATTTATGAAATTTTCTCTTTTTTTTTTCCTTAATTAATCTTTTGCTAAGTATACACAACATATACACATCATATACTACCGAATGTATATATAGTGTATATCTTGGTCATGTTTTATAAAAACTATATGGCTGAACGGTGTATAAAGGTACGGACAAATACATTGATAATTCCTTTAACTTATATTATTTTTCATTTTTGATACTATATTTCCCACTTTATTTCATTTTAACACTCTAACTCTAATTTTCATATACTATTTAAACACAACATACTAGTTTTTATACTTTTATTATTTTTATTTATGTTTTTCAACTAATAATTTTACACATTAAAAATAAACAGACTTCTCTAATTTTTTCTTAAAAAAATCACCTCACAATTGAAAGAACAAGTGTGAGATGGTTTCATTAATTAGCAAGTCGATCCCTTATTAGGAACCTGCCTTGAACAACTAGATATAAGATGGAAGGTCCAAAATTATTGCATACAAGGTCTCCTCCAAGGAACTTTGTAAAATCAGCCCCCAAGTTTACTAATTGGTAATCTGTCCATGTCCTAAATATCATATTCCTGGTATACAACTTGACCTAACTATTATTTTGTCTTCAGGAATTGACTAGTCCTCCTTTAATGCAGTGGATATGTATCCATCTAATTATTGGCAGAGTAAAGAATACAAGTAAGGAGATTTAAAAAAACAATTATATCAAAGAGATTTAATATATAATTTTTTTCATGAAGAAAAATCAATTGACTCTCCTTGCATCACTCTGGCTCTGCTCTTGCATCTAATCTAATCCAAAGCTCATTTTTCTTTTTGCATACATTCCATACGACGACTTTGCTTACTATAGTTATATAGGTGTCAAAATGAGCGAGTTATATTAAATTTGAAAGATTAAAATAGATTATGCTGATGGTTGAGTGGGTTATTGATCTGCCCAAAAGTTACATGGGTTGAAATGATTAAAGCGAGTTAAAATTCAATCTGCTCAATTATTACTAAGTTTTAATTGCTTTATTTTTTCTTTTATAAATCTTTTTAGTTTTGTAAAAAAAAAAATCTTTGTTATGGTTATGTGTAATATATTTAAATTTTTTAAAAAAATTTAAAATAATTTTAATAAGATTTCTCATGAATCAATTTGAGTTACATATCAACCCAAATTTTAATAGGCTGAAATGAATTAGAGGAAATTTCATAAATAGCATCCATTTGAAAACTAATTACCATTAATANATCTTACTATGAGATACTATAGTCAGTGTGATTCATAGCAAATATTAGGACAATCTTCTTTAATGTGTCCAAATATTCCAATTTATACATGGGATTTAATTAATTTTTGAATTAGCATTTAGAGTTTGATTACTTAAAATTACATCAAGAACTATAGTAGTTTTATGCGTAAATGGATCCATTAGAAGTTTTAATTAGTATCTAATAACATGTCATTATATTGATATGTTGAATAAATATTTGGATTAAGAGAAAATAATATCTTGCTTTTTTTATAATTTCAATTTAAACATGCAACAAAGTATCCGCATTTGAAAATCGCTTGGAATGAGGAAAACCCAGAAAGTCTTAAAGCTATTTTATTTGGGCTTGAAGAAAATCTTTGACACGACATCTTACAAACACAAAAGCCCATTGAGTTCAGTTATAACCCAAAATATGAATGTGTACCCCGTTGTGAACAATAAAAATTAGACACCCATGGAACTGCACTATCAATAGAATGTAAATCTGGGCTAACTTCCCCAAACAATAAGTNCCCCCCCCTCTCTCGTTGTTTCTCTCTCTCTCTCTCTCTTGTTGTTTCTCTGTCTCTCTCTCTCTCCCTTTTCCTCTCTCGCTCTTGGTCTTTTTCTCTCTACCTTTCTTGCCCCTCCCTTTCTCTCTGTCGCTCTCGCTCTTTCTCTCTATTTCTCTCTCTCCTTCTCTCCCTTTTTATATACTGTATTTTAATTGCATCATTCTCTCTGTATTTTTATATTCTTTTGAAGGGTATCAAACAACTGTATTCATATTGTATTCAAAGGTGCATTAACTATATTGACGAATGCAGTTTACTTGTATACAAAAATACAAAACAACAAAGCTCTAATTGAACTTATATTAATTCACTCTTGTATCACTTCTAATTCATTCTACATCTGCGCATTTAGATTGTATCAGCGAGTGCAGTTTACATGTATACAAAAGATACAAAAATCGATGAATACTTATTTTATCGATTAATACAGCCTGTATCGATGAATACAGTTTACGTGTATACAAAGATGTAAAATAACAAAAGCTTTAAGTGAGCTTGTATTCATTCGCCCTTGTATCACTTCTATTCATTCATTCTACTTGTATTCATGTGCGTATTTAGGTTTATCAATGAATACAGTCTACATGTATACAAAAGATACAAAAATTGATGAATATTTATTTTATCGATTAATATAGATTGTAATATAGTTTGTGTGCATACAAAAATATAAAACAACAAAAACTCTAATTGAGCTTGTATTTATTCACTCTTGTATCAATTATATCCATTCACTCTTGTATCACTTATATTTACGTTCTTGTATCATTTCTATTTATTTTACTTGTATTCATGTGCACATTTAGGTTATAACGAATACAGTCTACATGTACATAAAAGATGCAAACAACTAAAACTATAATATGTAGTAATGTTGTATTCATTTACCCCTATATCACTTGTATTTATTCGTTCTTGTACACACACTTTCTAAAGTTTATTGGATATACTAATACAAATTCAAAAAATATTTTCAGATATAATATTCATTTGTAGATTGTATCAGTGTATCTATTACTTTTATTTTATGAGATACATTTATAAAATCACCGAATTAACTTGTTTACATTGATAAATGTGTTGTCTTAAAACAATAAAATATTCCCTTGGGACTATATAATTATTTTTAAGTTCCCAAGATATTCTTTCAAGGCCACCTAAAATCTTCTTCTATTTGTTTAGTTAATTAATCACAATTTAAAAATATTTTATAGTATCTGATTAGGTCTTTAAAAAAAAAATAATACAAAAATAAGTATTTACCAAATGCATTTAATAATAAAATAATGTTAAAAAGGCGCACTATGTACTTAGTGAACTAGTTATTTAAAATTTATTAAGGAACCTGGACAATCATCGAAATTTTCTAAATTTTTAAATTTTTTTTTGTTTAATGTGACAATGAAAAAAAGAATTATTTTAATAAAATTAACGAGGTTTTCTTAAATATAAATTCTTTTTAAAAGAAAAATTAAAACCTTATTATTGAGGTAATGAGGTGTCCGTTTTGAAAAATTAAAAATGTCAGTGTTCATTATGAAATTTTTAAAATTTTTTTTTAACTATTTTAATGCCGAACTCCATGTAAATGTCTCACGCGATAAAAATTACTAACACCTTATGACCTAATATTTCAATATGTGATGTATGAATTCCATGCACTCATTATGACTCTGCTTCATGTCTTGTAAGTTTGTAATGACTCTTAAACATGTTTACATCTTGATATCCTCGTTTTATATGCCTTTTTAATTTATCTTTTAAAAAAAATAATCTCTTTAAAGTGTTTGACTATAATTTACATTGATCATACAATATTATCCAACCATTTAGAACTAATGTGTTGACTTATAGTTCATTAGGTACATATTTTGATATGCCTAGGGTGTTCATGGTTCGATGTGGATTGGATTTTGATTAAAATCAAAATTAAATTAATTTAGTCAATTTTTAAATTTCTAAAATTAAATCATACCAAATAAAATAAATAATCATCGATTTGATTTGATTTGGTTCGATTTTTCGATTTATAACTAGCTAATGATATATTAATAATAGTAAACAACAAAGACATGAGACAATTATTTCAAGTGAACATTAGGAATCAACAAATTTCTCTCTACTATCACGATATGGATGTACCTGAATCTTCTATTATTTTTCAACACTATTTCAAAGTTTTAGCATGTTTAAAGTTGCATAAGTGTAGAGGTTCTTCCACTTCACATGTCTAATATCCACACAGAAATAATATACAATTTTAAATAGAATGGTCAATCCTTCAAAATCAAAGGAGAAAATGATTGAAGAGTACTAGATGGATGTTGTAGCAAACAAAATTAAAAAATCGGCAATATGCAACACCTCATATAGACAATTAG
>JACEIK010007138.1:9753-21322 GCA_018107945.1 Datura stramonium
TGCTAAATACCTCGGTACCTGAGGTTAATTTAGATTTGGACTACGTTTGACGGCGTAATCGGGCGATAATTTAATATACCTTGCGTGCTTCCTCTGTTCTTCGCGAGATTCTGGAAATTTTCATGAAATTTAATCAATTAAAACCAAAGTGGGACTTATATATAATAGACACTATAAATCGCATTCAGGGAATGCGATTTATAAGTCGCATTTTGCCTTGTGATGCGCCGACTTGGCGCTTGTTCGATCTTTCCCCGAGCCATTTTCTAGCATGTATGGCTTTCAAATACTCTTAACCAACACACGAATAGTCCATCTATGTGCCGGGAATTTACGGGGTGTAACACGTACAACCTCCCCTGAAAACTGGAATCGGACAGTCTTGGTCCAACATTCAACATTGGCATAGCATGGCACCGGCCAATCCATACCCATAATTGCATCAAAATCAATCATTTCTAGTTCTATCAAGTCTGCTAAAGTATGATGACCAACAACCTCTATTGTGCATCCCCGGTAGACCCTCTTGGCTATGATAGAGTCACCGACGGGTGTAGACACTGAAAAAGTTCGCTGAAGCGATTCTGGCTTGATACCAAACTTCCAAGCCACTAATGGGGTAACATAAGACAAGGTAGATCCTGGATCTATCAGTACATAAATAGAATGAGAGTAGATGTCCAGCATACCGGTCACCACATTCGGCGACAATTCTGACTCCTGCCATCCCGGTAAGGCATAAGTGCGATTTGGACCGGTACCTGAGCTAGATGCCCCTGATCTGCCTCGACCTCTGCCGGCTGGAGATGAGGGCCTACGCCCTGCTGGAGATGCTAGGGCACGTGATCCTACTTAAGATCTATCCTATTTGTCCCAATCACTCTGACCCCTGGCTGGACAATCCCTCATCTGATGACCCTCCATTCCACAAGTATAACATGCTGTGGAACCATATATGCATGCCCCGGAGTGATATTGGCTGTAGACAGGGAAAAGCGGCACGGTGAATCCACTCTACTGCTGTGAACCTGTTGGTCGAGAGCTCTCACGGGGTCGTGACTACCCCAGACGACCGGATCCACTTCCCTACTGCTGTTGTAGGTGTGGGGGTCTAGGTGGTCTTCCTGAAAATTGTGGCCTGGGTCCATCCTGGGACTCCATCTGCATGTCACTAGGTCTGGCCCTGTGGTGCTGCTCCTGATCTGCCCTCCTTATCTCCCATTACCGTTGTCTGATCCTTTCCATATTCTTAGAAAAAGCTTCAACGCGGGCAATATCCATGTCCTCTCGTAGAGTGGCCGTGATACAGGTCTCCACATATTTTGGAGTCAACCCCATAATAAATCGATGCACCCTAGCCAGGCATGGTATCAACAAAGGCTGGTGCATATCGGGCTAAGGAGTCGAACCTCATAGTGTACTCCCGGACACTTATCGACCCCTACTCTAGATAGAGAAACTGATCAACCCGGGCCTGCCGAATTTTCCGTGGTAGGTAGTGATCTAGAAAAGCCTCTGAAAAGCTGGGCCAAGTTGGAGGGGAGACACCTTTCCCTCGGGACCTCTCCTTACTCTCGTACCACAGTATTGCGATGTCCCGTGGGCGGAATACTACTAACTCCACTAACTCTGCAGGTGTAGCATGAATTACCCTGAAAATCCGCTACATCTAATCCAAGAAATCCTGAGGGTCCTCCGCTCGATTCGTCCCTTTGAACTTCGGGGGACTCAATGTGAGAAACTCCCGGACCCTCGAACTACCAGGTCCTCCTAAGGACTCTGCGACTGTGGGTGCCACTGGCTGATGCTGTGCAGCCATCATCTGAGAAAACATAACAACAAGACTCCTGACCTCCTAATCGGATGGCACTAATATAGAGACTACTGGAGGTGGTGTCGTCATATTTGCCGCTCTGAGCAGCTCCTAGCGTGGTGGAAAGTGCTGGGGAGACCGAGATGAAGTATCCTTGTCACCCTAAGATCGGGCTGACTCTGACTGAGGCACCCTGCTAGTGCCTTCCCCTGCTACAACATCTAATCTCCTACCAGTCGCGGGGTGTCGCGGGTCTTCCATTTCTCTGTAAATAAAAGAATATGGTAACCTTAGGGACTCAACCCTATACTATATAGCTCTATAGAACGACTGGATAAGAAGAAAGAGTAACCATCCTATCATGTCTCGCAGCCTCCTGCCTATAGAATGTAGTGCACAACACATCCCTAGACAAGACTCTACTTAGCACGACTTGCAGACTCCCTGGGATACGACCTGCTCTGATACCATGTTTGTCACGCCCCACCTTGGGAGACATGACCGGCACCTGGTGCCCTACTTGGATTTGAACTGACTTAACTAGCCCTGCGCACCACTGGTGCAGGCTTACTTCCCCAAATCAAGAAAAGAATGGGCTATATCTCGGCTGTAAATACTATCTCCGGCCAACAAGGCCCTATAGCCACCTGTAAAGAAAACCAGCTAGCCAAAAACAACAACAACGGGGAATCCTATGCGGGCCGACAAGACCACCATGATGTCTAGTTATAACTATAAAGTAAAACCAGTGCTAAGCTAACTGTGGCCGACAAGGCCGCTAATCTATCAACTAAATGAGGCCCCACACAGCCAGCACGTAAACTAAAGCATATATAGGCCCCACACAACCATTAAGAGCTAACCATAGGGAAATAGAAACAATCTGCAAGACTCTAGGAGTAATATGATGGTCGGGACAGGGCCCCGACCTTCCCATAAACTGTATAATCGAAAGAAGTAAACTTTCTATCTACATACTCCGGAAGAAAGGAGCTAACTGCTCTAATGATGCTGGCTGAAAGCTACGAGGAACCTGCTCCTCGTCTATCTGTACCTTCAGGCAAGTAATGCAGGGCCCCAGAAAGGGCGTCAATACAATATGTACTGAATATGTAAGGCGACAACTGTAAATGACTGAAATAACGGGATAGAATTGAAAATAACTGAAATTAAGGGATAGAGATCATACATGAATAATTGGACTTCTTATTATCTAATTTATAAATAACTAAAGCAAACAAAAACCTTACTTGGCCCCCATAAGGCGGAGGTACCACCAGCATAAAATAACCCACCCGGTCCCCCATAAGCCTGGTAAGTTCACTTTAGTCTATATACCCCTATAAAGGTCGCACTGGGTCAACTAATAGCAATAGCCATCCTACTGGTCCCTCTGGGTCTGCAACTAGCCCGCTCGGCCCCTAATTATAGTTGTGTCTAAGTCTAGTGGACTCCTGATAACTGCATCCTGGGCACCAGGCTCGATGGGGGTGTATAAAGCCAACCACGAAATATGAGGACCTGGGACCCTATCTTCATCCCTGACGGACGGCATACCGCTCCGTAGAGCGACGTCATCTTGCCCCTGGCGGGCGTCGACACAACTAATAACCCTGGGGTCGGTCATGAAGGCTATACAAGCATAATCCATCCCAAACTAACATGGAATACTGGTCTCAGCTAATAACATCAACTAATCATAATAGACATGCTTATGGTATTCTCACTGGGATTCAAACTGAGTTATCGTGCTAAGGAAACTGCCTTAATATACCTCGTTTGTCGATTACTGATTAACTGGCGAGATTCAGTTCGTATTCAACTAATCTTCTCAACTGCAATCGTATCATTGGAATAATGAGGCTAATTTTAATACTAAATTCGGAGAAAATGATAATTTTATATATAAATATTAACTATATTTCAACTAGACGAAACACGGTCGAAAACTCATAAATTCTCGAAAGTCCAGAAGGGAGAAATGCTTACTTTAAGCCTGTGATGACCCTAGTTTGGAGAAATTCCAACAACTTTAGCTCGGCGGGGCTACTATTCTCTGGGAGAATTTCACGAAACTAACTTCTTAGTAATGCTCCCTACAACCTTATACTTCGATACCCGAAGTTAATTTGAATTCGAGCGACATTTGACAATGTAAACGGAGGAAGTTAACTTTAAAATGGCGTAACTTTGTTGTTGGGATGAAGAACATATATATCTTTATGAAACCAAATGAAGCTACTTAACATATATATAACTTTGGGCGGTGGACACGGGGTCCGTGATGGACCCCAACCCGCCAATAGTCGGGCGTGCAACGACGCCCAACGCGCTAGGGAGGGGTCCTTGACATGTTGTCCCCTAGGGCAGTCGGACCAAGTTTGTCACGCCCCACCTTGGGAGGCATGACTGGCATCTAACTGACCTGGTTAGGTTTATGCACGTCTGGTGCCAGCCTGCGACCCACTTCAAGAAAACAACGAGCTATATCTTGACTGTAAGTACAGCCTCCGGCCAACAAGGCCATATAGCCACCTGTAAATAAAAATAGCTAACAGACAATAGGCAAAAGAGGGGATCCTATACGGGCCTATAAGGCCACCATGTTGTCTAGTTATAACAAAAGTGGAGACAAACTACTACCCTAGGCCCCACACGGCCCACATACGAAACATAACTTATTGAGGCCCCACACGGCCAACATACAACTAACTAACTGATGACTGTAGTATGCAAGCCTCTAAGAGTACAAATAGTGGTAGGGACACGGCCCCGGCCTACCCAAAATGCTATATGACAGGAACACCGAAATCTCTACAACCTGGGAACTCCGAACGAAAGGAGTTGTCCCAACTGCGGACTCTGAACGGCTGTTACTAGTTATCCTAAACCCTGTCTGTCTAAACCTGCAGGAAAGTAATGTAGCGCCTAGGGGAGGGCGTTAGTACAATATGTACTGAATATGTAAGGCAATAGATAAGTTGATAAAGATTGGAAGCGACTAGAAAGAAGGGCAGAAAGATTAACCTGTACGCCTGCTGGTTCACAATCTGCATCTAATCAATACTACATGTATATAAGCTAATACTACATAATTACACATTTATAAACTATAACTAGCAGACAAGAATGCAAACAAGAACCTCACCTAACCCTCATAAGCCGGAAGGTACAATCAACACTGAATAACTCCTTCAGGCCACCATAAGCCCTGGCGAGCATATCTCAATCTATATACCCCTACCGAGGTTTCTATGACTCTACTGGTATTGTAGCCAACCTACCGGTCCCTTGGTCTACAATTGAGCCCGCTCGGCCCCTGAACTATAGCTGTGTCAAAGTCCAGCGAACTCCTGATATCTGCACCCCAGGCACCAAGCTCGACGGGGGTATGTAGAGCCAACCACGACATATGAGGATCTAGGACCCCATCTTTGTCCGTCGTAGATGGCATACCGCTCCGTAGAGCGATGTCATCTCACCCCTGGCAAGCGTCGAGACAACTAGTAACCCTGGGGTGGTCATGGATGGCTCCTAAGTGAGGGCAGCCCCAACCAAGGTGTCGTACTAACATATCAATCTAGCCACTCAAAGGAATAACTGGCCTTCTGGGCCTAACGCTACCGCTGCTCGCCCCCTAGGATAGTCTGTAAAGCTGCTAGCAGGCACACCGTGCACCTGTATTTGATCAGAGGATCCTGATAGTGATCATGATCTCAATAGTCTGGAATGAGTAAGGCAAGATCTGGAGTGGTCTAACATAACTTTGAATGTCCTGCCCGGACAACTCTAACTCATAAACAACTACGAGGTCGCGAATGATTAACTACATAGCTCCTACTTAGGATATCTGTAGGGTTGGTACTGGCCGAACATGCTTTTGAGTGATTGGCCCGCAATCCCCCATAAGAAATTTACTAACTTCCTTAGCCTGTGGGCAGTACTGTACTAACATGGTACTACTAGTGCCTTAGACCTCATCTTTGTCTAGTCGAATCTGATATTACTTTTCTGGGCGATTCTTAACCTTATAGGCAAGTTTATATAGGCTTAGTCACTCCTAGCAATCTGTACCTAAGTCCCTTATAAGAACTGGCTGGGGCACTAGTGCAGCCTCTAACTGCTGATAAGGTCCCCGTCCTTGGGGTATCCATGGGTCTATTTGACCTGGACGACTTGGCTGGCTTCCTGGGCAACCTGTATAATAACTGCTAAGTCAATTAGGGCTGACAACCTCTAGTAATGGCTGATAGAATGGCAGGTTTCCACTAGGTGCACTAGATAACCCTAGTGTCACTGATTCTAAAGTATAACTATTCTGTCTATATTTCTGGCCCTGGGGCGTGTGGGTAAGTCACAAGCTCCTGGGCATGCCTTTCTGGCAACCCAGGTGCCAAACTAGTACTTGTATCGCCCAGTCGCACCTATACAATTCAGCTCACTACCCAATAACTATTCATGAGCTTCTAAGATCCGGACCTGGCAATTGAACATACAATTCTACTAATACAACGAACTAGAGAGTAGAAGAGCTTCTATGACGCTTCAAGCGCGTATAACACCTAACATGTTCCTTCTCGATTTGTGCTATATATATATATATTGCTCTGTTGACTCCATCCTTGTTGTGAAATAGTTGCTAAAGTATTCTGTGAAGTACCTATGTTGGACTTTTATGCATTTCAGGATTTTCAGATAGTCCATGTTACAGGGGAGACTCTGCCGAAATATTTTAGGAACATGTTAGGTGTGATACGCGATGGAAGCGTCATAGAAGCTCTTCAATTCTCCAGTTCGTTATATTAGTAGAATTGTATGTTCAATTGCCAGGTCCAGATCGTAGAAGCTCGTGAATAGTTATTAGGTAGTGAGTTAAATTGTATAGGTGCGACTGGCTGATACAACTACTAGTTTGGCATCTGGGTTGCCAGAAAGGCAAGCCCGGGAGCCCGTGACGTACCCGCACGCCCCAGGGCCAGAAATATAGACAGAATAGTTATACTTTAGAATCAATGACACTAGGGTTGTCTAGTGCACCGAGTGGAAACCTGCCATTCTATCATCCATTACAAGAGGTTGTCAACCCTAGTTGACTTACCAGTTATTATACAGGTTGCCCAGGAAGCTAGCCAAGTCATCCAGTTCAAATAGACCCGTGGCTACCCCAAGGATGGGGACCTTATCAACAGTTAGAGGCTGGGCTACCGCCCCAGCCAGTTCTTATAAGGGACTTATGTACAGATTGCCAGGACTGACTAAGCCTATATAAACTTGCCTATAAGGTTAAGAATCACCCAGAAAAGTAATATAAGATCCGACTAGACCAAGATGAGGTCTAAGGAACTAGTACTACCATGTTAGTATAGTACTTCCCACAGGTTAAGGATGTCAGTAAACTTCCTATGGGGGATTTCGGGCCGATCGCTCAAAAGCATGTTCGGCTAGTACCAGCCCTACAGTTATCCTAAGCAGAGGAGCTAAGTAGTTAGTCATTCGTGACCCTACAGTTGTTTATGAGTTAGAGTTGTCTGGGTAGTACATTCAGAGTTTCATTAGACCACTCCAGATCTCGCCCTATTGAGTCCAGACCATTGAGATCATGATCATTATCAGGATCCTCTGATAAGATACAGGTGCACGGCATGCCTGCTAGCAGCTTTACAGACTATCCTAGGGTGCGATCAACGTTGGCATTAGGCCCAGAAGGCCAATTACGCCTTTGAGTGGCTAGATTGAGATGTTAGTACAACACCTTGGTTAGGGCTGCCCTCACTTAGGAGCCATCCATGACCACCCCAGGGTTACTAGCGTGTCGACGCCCGCCAGGGGCGAGATGACATCCCTCTACGGACTAGTATGCCATCCGCGAGGGACGAAGATGGGGTCCTAGGTGCTCATATGTCGTGGTTGGCTCTACACACCCCTGTCGAGCCTGGTGCTTGGGGTGCAGATATCAGGAGTCCGCCGGACTCAGACACAACTATAGTTCAGGGGCCAAGCGGGCTCAGTTGTAGACCTAGGGGACCGGTAGGTTCAGCAGAGTCATAGAAACCTAGATAGGGGTATATAGATTGAGATATGCTCGCCAGGGCTTATGGGGGCCTGAACGAGTTATTCATTGTTGATTGTACCTTTTGGCTTATGGGGCCAGGTGAGGTTCTTTTTTGCATTCTTATCTGCTAGTTATAGTTTATAAATGTGTAATTATACAGTCTTAGCTTATGTACATGTAGTATTTATTAGATGAAGATTGCGAACCAGCAGGCGTACAGGTTAATCTTTCTGCCTTTCTTTCTATTCGCTTCCAATCTTTTATCATCTTATCTATTGCCTTACATATTCGGTACATATTATACTGATGCCCTCCCCTGGGTGTTGCATTAGTTGCCTGTAGGTTTAGATAGATAGGGTTCAAGATCACCAGTAACAACTATTCAAAGTCTGCACTTTGGACAACTCCTTTTGTTCCGAATTCCCATGTTGTAGATATTTCGGTGTTCCAGTCCTATAGCATTTTGGGTAGGTTAGGGCCCCGTCCCAACCACTTTTTTTACTCTTAGAGGCTTGCAGACTACAGTCGTCAGTTAGTTAGTTTTATGTTGGCCGTGTGGGGCCTTAATCAGTTATGTTTCGTATGTTGGCCGTGTGGGGCCTAGGATAGTAGTTTGTCTCCATTTCTGTTATAACTAGACAGCATGGTGTCCTTGTCGGCCCACATAGGATCCCCTCTGTTGCCTATTGTTGGTTAGCTGCTTTCGTTTACAGGTGGCTATACGGCCTTGTTGGTCGAAAGCTATATTTACAGTCGAGATATAGCTCATTGTTTTCTTGAAGTGGGTCGCAGGCTGGCACCAAACATGCTTAAGCCTAGCTAGGTTAGTTAGTTTTCAGTCATGCCTCCCAAGGTGGGGCGTGACAGGCGTGTACCATAACTAACTCATCATTCAATATTTCTGTGTTTTAGATTTGATTACATCATAAATTATTTCAAATATATGTGCGAACACACACATAAATTTTTTTAGCCATACTGGCTATAGCCTATATACATACGACTGCGATGACAAGATGTACAGATATACAAGTGTGATACGAGATATATCAATGTGATTCAAGTATAATGTAAGTCATAGTTCGGATGTAAATATTATGATATGGTACAGGTAAGACACTTGTCAAGCCCTGAGTCTACACCCTGGACGGGACAAGGTACTTGGAGTCACGAGTAACCCCAAGTCAACCCCTGACCTATCATACACTTGTAATATGAGTAATATAAATACATACAACGGAAGCTTGAAATAATAACATAGAGCAGTTATGAGAGAATTTAAAACTGAATCATAAACATCAAAATAGTTTGAGCTACACTAATAGTCTGAAAAAAAACCAAGTCTAACTGGAAAAAAGACCAAATCTATGTCTGAAAGCCATCTAATTGATGAGTTGCTGGGACAATTCCCATGCTAACTCTAAGTCCAAATGAATGTAATAAACATAACTAAGATAATGAAATAATGTCCTCGAAAAATGAGGACTCACACTTCTTCTGCTGAGAGAGGGAGATCTGATCAAAGTTGGCTAACGGCGCTAGGTCTGAGAACTTGTGACTGTATCATGAAATGATACAACATAAAGTATGTGTCAGTACATTGAATGTACTGAGTAAGTGAGAGAAACATCATGTGGTAAATAAAAGAAAATGTTGAACTGAAAAGGCATGCAAGGCCCAACTAAAGCTACTGAACTGAATAGCTACACTACTGATGTGGTCTAAAAGACCCTGTCTAATGGTCAAAGCATGTTCTATTTATTGAATATTGATCTGAACTGAATTGAATCTGGACTGAACTGACTAGTGGGAGAGTCTATAACCGACATGTAACCACGTGAGCTAAACGTGGAGTCTGATGTATACGCCCCGCTAATAGGACCCAATATACCTTGCCAGGGTATAGAGGCTTGAAATGGGTGAACACAAAAGTCTAGGGCCAATCTGACTAATAAATATTGTAACCTACGCTGCAACGTTGTTTTGGGAACCTGGCTGCGCTGAAACCCCGGTCCGCTTGGTGCTATGTCCTGCTCCCACTAGAATACCTAAACTGAATACTAAGCTGATAGCTCAAAATTGATGTCCAAGACTATTCAGGAATATATAACTGAAAGTAACCTGAGAGTCTTATCGTACCAGATTTTTTAAACTAGGTTCTAGACTGGTCAGAGCTGCTTATCTAGAAGCATCATAACCGTCTAAGAACAAACTGTTATCTGACTGGGGTCCTAGGGCTAGTCAGAAATATTTGTCTAAATGTCATGACCGCCTTGTGGACTGATACACTAATTTCTGTATTTGATTCTGATAACTGGGAGGTGATGCTGACACCTCAGGAATATCTACAGTCAAACTGATCAACTGACATTATTTTGATCCATCCAGAGGCTGCTAAAAATCTGACTGAGACTAGGGTGACATTTCTGAGTATATAAACTTTCTGAAGGAAATTGTCTAACATATATTTGACTGAGTTTCTAACACATACAACTATTATAGAAACCCCTAACTCTGAAAGATTCAAGAAATTTCAAGAATTCAATACTTATGCAGGATTCTAGTTTCTATTTTCAAGAGTTAGGGATAAAATTCACATTCAAAGGAATATACATCATTATAATTACAAATTGGTGGAAAACATCAAAAATTAGCATAGAATAATATTCCTCAAGAATTAAACAAGGTCTGATAGCAATATCTTCACAATCAAAAATTCAGGGCTAGAACTATAGTGAACTGAGGAAGAGTTTTAGGAGACACAAGGGAAGAACAATCCCCTTGTTGAATTCCCACATACCTGACGAAGAAACCTGAAGAATTTCCTTGAGAATCGAGGAGGAAAGGTCTGGCCTAGTTTTTTCTCTGAAATGCTCTGAGAGAAAATTCTACGATCTGCTTCTTGAAGGTTTAAGTGGGGAATGAGGAAAGGAACCGTTTACCCCCACTAATAAGTCTGAATTTATGACTAAAACAATGTAGTTTAAAGTTTAGAAGGGTAGGAAATTACTAAATGACCCTTGGAAAATCGCAGGAAAAACTGGTTGTCAGTCCTCACAGGTGACCTAACGGGTCGTGGTCAGTGACCATGACTCGTCGTCACTCTCACTGAGTACACTACCAAAAATTCCTACTTTCCCATCTATTCTAAGCCACGGACAACACCACGACTCGTGGTGTTCCTTAACGAGTCTTGGTGAGCACTCGTTGAGTGCACTGTCCAAGTTCACCCATTTTGATATGTCCCTGACCATGACTCATCCCATGAATTGTGGTGACTTACCACGACTCGTAGTGAGTAATCATGGAGTACACTGCCATTTTTTTCCTGGTCTTCAATTATTCCTGGCCATGAGTCATATCACGACTCGTGGGTGCTGACCACGACTCGTGGTATCACCCGTGGTCACCCAAAAATCCAATTTTCCAAATAAGCTTCCAGTCCTCACCATGAAGTCACTTAACAACTTGTGGTCACTCCCCACAGGTCTGTGACCTGGTGCAAAAATTTTTATTTTTTCCATTTCAACTCTCATGTTACACCCCGTAAATTCTTCACATGTAGATGGCCTATTCGCATGTTGGTTAAGAGTTTTAGAATGCGATACATGCTAGAAAAAGGCCCGGGGAAAGATCGGACAAACGCCAAGTCGGCGCGTCGCAAGGCAAAATGCGACTTATAAATCGCATTCCCTGAATGCGAC